>VZRU01013117.1:134019-171351 GCA_013398155.1 Pedionomus torquatus
CCTCTCTGCACCATTCCTTGGGATAATCAGGTCTTATCACTGTGAGACGAAACAGTTCTGAACAATGTGCTGTTAATTTCAGAGTTTAGCTAGTTAGAAGAGGCCCAGCTAAGAAAGTAAAATTGTAAAACAGAAAACTGGTTCGTTTTACCTCAAACCAGGACATTTTTTCAGTATGTGTTCTCTACGTGTGGAACATCAATGAGATACAGTCTTTGTTTTCACGGTCATTATTTTTGAGCAGTCATCACTTTCTTTTTTTTTGACAGAATTATCTTTGACTATAGCTGCAGTTCCCTGAATGCCAGTATTTTTATCCAAATGTATTTGTAGCCTTGATGTGGCGTCCTAATATGAGTACACTGAATTTAAATGCTACACCATTCCAGCTGGGAATCTTCTCCCAAGGGAATAATGACAGGACCAGAGGAAATGGTCTGAAGTTGCAGCAGGGGAGGTTCAGATTAGATGTTAGGAAGAATGACTTCACTGAGAGGGTGGTCAGGCACTGGAACGGCCTGCCCAGGGAGGTGATAGAGTTACCAACCCTAGAGGGACTTAAGAAACGTGTAGACATGGCATTTCAGTGCAAGTTTTGGTTTCGGTTTTATTTTTTTAGGGTTTTTTTCTGTGTGTGTATGGTTGGACTCGATGATCTCAGAGGTCCCTTCCAACCATGAAGATTCTGTGATTCTGTGATACTGTTCAGCTACAGCCCGTGTTGTTCAAACTTCCAGCAATGGCTAAAGGAGCATCTCTGGTACCAGCAAACAGAACCGCTGAGGTGCTGCATGTTTGCTGCACTTTTCTAAGAAGTAGAACAGAAATTTTAAAAAAATACTTTCCCTACCTAGACTTCCTCTGCTGACCTTTATGCTTTGAGGTTAATGTTCTGACCTTGCCAAATCATCACCTGGTGGACACAACAGCGCTCCATTGTCTTAAAGGAGCTAAAGTTGTTTCCTCAACTAAGAGTCTGTTCCACTGACTTTCAGCTCCTATGTCAAGAAACACTTTGTATGCTTTTGCTTCTCTGTAACGTGAGATGTATTTTCTTGGCTACTGAAGAAACCAAGAAGCAGAGAGAATAGGGTCTTTTAAACACCTTTTTCACATGTTCACATGCTGCTCATAATCGCATTTGGAGGAAGATGTCAGCCTTCCAAGCACAGCTCTAAGGATGTCAGTGGTGCTGTGAGATGCCAAAGGCCACGAGACTGTCTTAGCCTGTCACACCCCCTAACCCAGAAACTAATTGTATTATGGAATCTGCTTTCTTTGGCTTTTCTGCTTTAGGCTCTTCAGACGTACCAGACTGATCCTGCCATGAGAAAGATGCTGACTCAGCTGTATTTCTATATCATGCCTGTATTTAATGTGGATGGATATCACTTTAGCTGGACAAATGTAAGTAGTATCAGTGGTATTATTCAAAAAGCTGTTCAGACAGCAAAGATCAAATGGTTGCGACATCATTCAAAGGCTACTTTCTGTATAATCCGATCCATCCCTTTGTGGCGTGCAAAATGGAAGTAAATGACTCCAGTTAAAATGTAACACTGAATATGCTTACCAAAGTTGTTTTGTTATGTGTACAAATAGATTTTTGCCAAACATACAGCAATATTACCATTTAACTGTTTTACAACTTCTGTTAGGATCGATTTTGGAGAAAAACGAGATCAAAGAACACGAGGTTCCCTTGTCATGGTGTTGATGCTAATCGCAACTGGAAAGTGAAATGGTGTGGTAAGTCTGGAGATACTTTGGTCCACAAGTTCAGATTACCCTGTATTTAATTACCCAGCAGAGTAAGTAGGTTAGATCACATCCCATGTGTACCCTTTTCCATAGTTAAAGTTGAAGGTACTTTCCCATAAAGCCACAAGCCAGGGCTCAACTCTTCCTTCTAGCTTTTAAGAAAATAAAGATCCCAAACTTTGGAAAGACACATCTCGTCACAAATTAAAAGTTTTCCTGGTGGGTGTGGCAAGGGCCAAAAAATGCACATACAGTTACTCTGTATTTCTGCAATCACGTAAACAAATTTGAAGCATGGTAATAAGCCTGGCCCATTACATTTCAGAATTTACCTGACTACAGCTTTAGGAAACATTTAAACTTCATTTTATTTACTTCGTCTTTTCTCTGAAATGGCTTTAACTTTGGAGATGTCAGACTTGCTTTGCTTGCCTCACGGAGAAATGTCTGGGAATATTTTAAGACCATTATTATTAGTGATTTAATAAAGAAAGAAGGTGCTTCGAAATGCATGAAGATCCAATTTTAAACTCCCGGCACTTCTTTAAATACTTTCATAAAAATCGACCTCA
This sequence comes from Pedionomus torquatus, assembly GCA_013398155.1. Taxonomy (NCBI): domain Eukaryota; kingdom Metazoa; phylum Chordata; class Aves; order Charadriiformes; family Pedionomidae; genus Pedionomus; species Pedionomus torquatus. The sequence goes on from VZRU01013117.1 coordinate 136,353, forward strand.
ATTTTGCACAGAGAATGCAGCGGTAATGAAATACTAGCAGATTTGGAATGGGTCCACTGGAGAAGAAACGGTCTTTTATTAAATCTTACAACAAGACAGTGCCACTCGCACAGGAGTAAGCAGCCATACAAATTCTGGTGTAGCAGAAGCAGCACTTTGTTGTGAAATATAGCCAGACAGACCTGTTTTTTCTGCTGACCTGCTCTCCCACCTTGAGCAACTTCCTTCACCTCGCTGTGCAGCTGTTTTCTCCTCCAGCATTCCTCCACCTTCCTTATTTACATTACAAACCTGTAAAGACAGAAGTGGTGTTTGCACAGCGCTAGTGTGATGGCCCTACCTTCAGCCAGTCCCTCTTCCACTGGAAGTCTCTAGATGTTTCCACACCACTCCAGTTACTTGCAGCAGGAGAAAGCACTGGACAGTCCGGCTTGCAGTGACTGGATTCTTTAGGTAGATTCTGGAGAACTGTAAGGACAAAAGTGAGTGTGAATAATCTGCTGGTAAGGGTGAACAGCAGCATACGTTCAGCACAGTAAGGACTTGTGAAATACGCTACCAGTTTGGTTTTTATTTTTAACTCTACTCACAGTAAGGAGGTGACTGACACGGAAGCAGTTACAGAAAGCCTGTGTTAGCTGAGAATCCCTCCACTACACAAGAGAGTCCCAGCGCTGCTAATTGTCTTTAAGACAATTTTATGCTGCAAAAAGTAATGTAAAAACGAACCAAAGTCCTGCATCACTGTTATCATCTTTTATCTAAGTGTGCAAGTCACAACTCCAGGTATTTTGAGGACATAAATTTGCTGTTCAGAAGATAGCCACAGGCATAACTGGAACAAACAGTTCTCTGGCAAAGTCTTCAGAGCCATATTATAGATACCTATCAATGCAACAGTAATACCCAGTGCATTTTCTTTCTATTCCTAATTAATCTTCCTTGGTTCAAATCACTCTGCTCCTCCCTCTTTTTGCTCCCCAGAGGCTGTATTAAAGGACACTTTTTTACTCAGTCCTGAAAACATTTGCTTAATTTGCAGTAAAGAAACATCCTTTTTTTTTAGGCTGAGTGAAGCTACAACAAAACACACACCCATTGTGTGCTATTATTCACTACTTGCTGTATTTCTCCCCTGCACCAAACACAGAATCACACAATGGTTAGAGTAGGAAGGGACCTCAAAGACCATGGAGTTCCAACCCTTCTGCCCTGGGCAGGGACACCTCCCACCACACCAGGTTGCTCCAAGCCCCATCCAGCCTGGCCTTGAACCCCTCCAGGGATGGGGCAGCCACGGCTTCTCTGGGCAACCTGTTCCAGTGCCTCACCACTCTCAACAGCAAAGAATTTCTTTCATCATCATCAAAGATGGGTCCCCACCCCCAGTTTAAAAAATAAAAATTCATTCAAGGTTGCACATCATCCCACCAAGCACATGCTCTGCTTCCCACACTGGACCCCAAACTCCATCTGATTCTCTATTTTGCCAGAGAATAAAGAGCTCTTTCATGAACTGGGCTGACTGGTGCTCAGAAGATCCTCACCCGGTGCCCCATACTCTCATTAATCTGAAACTAAATGAGGCAGAGAAGAATCTGGATCATAGCATGCTTTGAGGCTTGAATAATCATGGTGTGTTTAACGTTTTCATACTACCTGTGCTTGTAAAAAGCTTTTCATTCAGTTCAGTCACACTCTACGGTTTGGAGATATAGCTGGAACTTCACCATGGGGCTTCCAGGCAGGTGTGTTGTGGCAGAACCTGGCACCAGCAAAGCCACTGAACGCTGGTTGCTGTGAGCTGGCTGGGAAAAATAACACAGCATCCCTTCTGCTTTCCTCTTCCCTCCCAGCGCAGGACTTTGATGTCAGCTTTGTGATGGTGTTTCTGTATTCTCTAGAGGCCAAGGAAAGGGTTGTGTCACTGATGGTGACAGATTTCACTTTGCAGCAGCCTGCACCCACATTAGTGCGCAGAAAATGTACACGGACCAGGGGGAATACTGACAGCAAGATCTTTGGCTAGAAATGCTTCTTGCAATATGTATTTATGTGCGAGAACTAGCACAAGGCTTTAATGTTCATGAAAAAAATAGCAACTTTAAAGCCGGTAATGAAGTACTTGGAACTAAACTATGTCATAAGGCAAATCCAGTTAAAGGGGTTCATCTGAAGGTCCCAAGAGAGCAGCAGTGGCAGTTAAAATTTCCAGTGCACCCCAATTTTGAGTGCACTGAGGACAGTTAGCCCTTCATGGGAAAAAGAACTGGCTGCAAGGAAGTTTGAGTCATGCTCCAGCTTATCCAGCCTCCCAGCCTGCTTTCAGTTCCGAAGCATTGGGTTTTTCTCATTTTCTCAATCTCTGCACACATTTCCTTTGTACATTTGATCTCCTGATGGATGTTGGAGGATCCTTCTCCGCCCCCAGTATGCTATCATCAGGTACAAAAATAAGGCAGCATGGTGACATTTTGTGTGATTCCATTTTCTTGTCATGACTGTAACTCAGAAATTTCACAGGAGTTGATACATACCGTTTCCTTTTTGTGTTACTTTAAACAAACTTCCCATATGAAAATTGAGAATATTCTTACGTTATCCAAGGCCACCATGGAAACCCTCTCTTTTTACTACCAGCTTCACTTAAGAAAAAAAAATGTTAACTATGGCTGGGATTGCAAATGGTTCGTGACAGTAGACTGGAGAGTTGAGAGGTTTTCTTTACTGAAAGTCACTAAACTGAGTCCTATTTTACCACTAGTTTGTAGGATTCTGTTCTTTATTATCAGTGATGTCCAGTTTCATGACTTGGTACACAACACTGTTACAGGAGATGTAGTATCCACGAAAAAAAAACACAAACCCAAAGGCTCTGTTAAATAGCTCTCCTTTAGCTATACTATCTGACAAGAGATGGAGGCAGAGCGCTCTTGGGATTTGGATGACTTGGTGGCCATCTGTTCTGCAGGGAGGAGACCATCTGCCCTCTATATAACCCTCCCATATCTACTGCAATCTAAGCACTAATACCTTTTGAAATCCCCACCTGTGGCCATTGAATGGTAGCCTCAATTTTCATATTGCAGATGAAGCTGTGGCATGAAATTCTTCCCTTTTTTTTTTTTGTGGCATTAGGTTGACCGCATAACCCCAGTTTTGTTCCCATTATTGTGCCTTCTCACAAACTGCTCTTTTTTTATTATTTGAAGATGGGAGTACTTACTATACAAAGGACAGCTAATAAAACACCGCTTTTGTAAGTCCCTGGGGACACCAGGGACTGTTGCAAACAAACTGTTATTATTCTGTGGGTCAGTGTAAAACATGTGGCATTTCAGTATCACAGAGGATAAAAGAGGGGAGTGGATTTGCATAAATATTGCTCTTTTATTCCGAGGCCCTAAGCTGTAAATGAGGCGGTGGCTTAGATCCAGAATTGCTAAATGATAAAGGAGCCGCTGCCACAGCTCATTCCCTGAGTTTCGTATTCCAGTACCTCGCAGGATATTACGTGCAGGCTACACCTCTGCAGCTCACTGCCACCTGAGCAGGCTGACATGGCGATGGCGAAAGACGTCCAGAAGACAATCGAGCTCCTGCACCAAACTCGAGGGAAAAACAAGCCCTGTGCAAACCGAGAGGATTTCTGTTTTAGCTAACGGAGCAACCATCCCATGCGGCTTGTCGGTTTTTTTCTCCATAAGGTTTGCAAGAGTAAAAATAGGCAGTAGCCAGGGACTGTTCTCATGTTTTAAACCAGGCTCTAAGATAATGCCTCTCGAGCATTATCTCCCTACCATTGTAACCAGCACTGCAGTAACTCGCACGTTGAAATGCTCTTAAAGGCTAGACTTGTCTTGGAGGTGACTAGTGAAAGAGGTCTAGCACTCTGACTTCAAATAAACTGAGACCCTTCAATAGTTTTAATACTAGAATGCTATCACAAAATGTGCCCCTCACACGGAAAGCCAGGGGAAGGAAACACAATGAAGTCAGACTCTCCTTTCTCTGCTGAGTTAAAAATTACGTCCTTTGGGCAGACCTGCCTGTAGTTCATGGCCACGAAAATCATCAGGGGGTTGGAGCACCTCTGCTACAAGGGCAGGCTGAGGGAGCTGGGGTGGTTCAGCCTGGAGAAGAGGAGGCTCTGGGGAAACCTAATAGTCTGATAGGGAGACCTTCCAGTACCTGAAGGGGGCTACAGGAAGGCTGGGGAGAGTCTGTTGACAAAGGTCTGCAGTGACAGGATGAAGGGCAATGGCTTTAAGTTGGAGAAGAGCAGATTTAGATTGGATATTGGGAACAAATTCTTTACTCAAGAATTCAAGAATTCTTTACTCAATTCTTTGCCCAAGGAGGTGGTTGAGGCTCCTTCCCTGGAGATATTCAAGGTGAGGCTGGATGAGGCCCTGGGCAACCTGGGCTAGTTGGGGTTGTCCCTGTGACTGTGGGGAGGTCAGACTAGATGACCTTTGGAGGTCCCTTCTGGCCCTGACCATTCTATGATTCTCTGATTGTAATTGGCCGGTTGGCAACAGGGTGTATCTACTAGATGACTTAGCAGATTGCTGTGCTGAGGTCCCAGTGGCTCATCCCCATCAGTCACAAGAAAGCAATTTCTTTATTGCTTTTCATGCTTTTGCGTGCAGGCCCACACAGGCTAAGCGGGAAAGCTGATTCTTAGAAATTCTCCGTGATCATAGAACCATAGAATGGTTAGAGTTGGAAGGGACCTTAAAGATCATCCAGCTCCAACCCCCCTGCCCTGGGTAGGGACACCTCCCACCAGACCAGGTTGCTCAAAGCCCCATCCAACCTGGTCTTGAAGCCACAGCTTCTCTGGGCAACCTGTTCCAGGGTCTCACCACCCTCACAGCAAAGAATTTCTTCCTGAGATCTCATCTAAATCTCCTCTCTTCCAATTTAAAACCATTACCCCTTGTCCTGTCACTACACTTCCCTCTCCAGCTCTCCTGTCTCCCTTCAGATACTTGAAGGCTGCTAGAAGGTCTCCTTGGAGCCTTCTCTTCTCCAGGCTGAACAGCCCCAGCTCCCTCAGCCTGTCCTCATAGCAGAGGTGCTCCATCCTGGATCATCTTTGTGGTCCTCTGCTGGACCTGTTCCAAGAGGTCCATGTCCTTTCTCTGTTGAGGACTCCAGAGCTGGACACAGGACTCCAGGTGGGGTCTCATGAGCGCAGAGTAGAAGGGGAGAATTACCTCCCATGACCTGCTGGTCACACTTCTTTTGATGCAGCCCAGGATGGGGTTGGCTTTCTGGGCTGCCAGCGCGCACTGCCAGCTCATGTTGAGCTTCTCATCCATGAGCACTTCCAAGTGCTTCTCCTCAGGGCTGCTCTCCAGCCATTCTCTGCCCAACCTATGATCACTTACCATTAACTTTCTTTTTCAATCTCTAGATGAAGGTGCGTCATTTCACCCATGCGATGACACCTATTGTGGTCCCTTTCCTGAGTCTGAGCCCGAAGTAAAGGCTGTTGCTCATTTTCTCCGGAAACATCGGAAGCAAATAAAAGCCTATTTGTCCTTCCATGCATATGCGCAGATGCTGCTGTACCCTTACTCTTACAAATATGCAACTATTCCAAATTTCAGCTGTGTGGTAAGTACATTAAAGCTTAGGAAAATTAAAGCTTCCCTATATAGTATATGTTGGTCCATTTTGTTTTGAGAGGAGACTTCTTTCTTCAATGCTTTGCCTGTATTTAATATTGAGCAGTATTTATTCTGGTCCTGTTTGCAATCGCATTTCTGGTTGTATAACCTTCATTCAAAGTGAGTCAGAGGTGATTTGATTAAAATGGTATGGTGCCTTCCATCCATCAGTCCCTTTAAATTACTTTATAGGATAAATCCCTGGGTTTTAATTATAGTTATTATCATTTTATTTAATTACCTGTAATGGGAATTGTGTAGTTAAGTCCTTGGGCATCTAGCTGAAATTCTGTCCCTTCATGCTCAGAACTTAAATGCTCGAAGCACAAAGATCGTCTTCCATTCTATGAACAAAAGAAAATCAAAATGGTTAATGTTTATCAATTAGAGAAGAAATCTTGCAGATTTCACCAAAAGTAAAGTTTCCATCGCTTTATGTGTCCTCCTCAGACATAGTGGTTTCACCCCTTTAAGACAGGCAGCTAGTTAACATCAGATGCTTTGGAATTTTTGTCTATTAGAAGAATAAAATAGTAAGAGTACGGTTTTTGATGCAAGCCTATTGATCTACAAATATGTACATTTCAGGTATTCCATGCTCATCCAAGCACAGGAGAACTCTTTCATCTCCTCACAGTTTCAGGCCTGTTTTTAATCCTCCTGTACATAAAACCCTCCCTGTTGTTTATTCTCTCAAGAAAATGTGGCTTGAGCTTAACTTTCCATTTGCTCCTGTTCACAGACACGCATCGTACCAACCAGCAGTCAACCTCTTTCTCTTGCCCTCAGTCCCCAGTAAAGTTACCTCCCATTTTGGCTTCAAAAGTTGCAGAGTCATTTAAGTCACTGGTTTACTTCAAAAGGAGCTTAACTGCACCTTTGATTTATCCTGCGCAGAACACGTGATGTTGTTAGTCCCTGAAGCTTCGCTGAAGTTTCACTCAGGTGCCCCCTGAGGAGGCTGAGCAGGCAGCCCTCTACAAACTCCACTCTCTTTGTGGGTTGATTTCTGCTAAGACGCTTAATTTCCACAGTAACTAAAAATTCTCCTGTTTGACGTAATCCTTGGGAAACAGAACAAATTAGAAGTTAACTAAGCAGCAAGAGCAGCTAAAAATATGAGTTGTGGGGACTGGCCACCCAACCTTCCATTGACTGTACATAAATCCCTGAGCCTTTTATTTTATTCTACCTTTCCCCCCCTCTTTTAAAGTGTGGCAAAGGGAGAGATGAGCTCCCTGAGTGAACTGATGACCATTACTTACCAAAAAACATAGACTGGGAATTTAAAACCACGGGATGTCACTCCTTTGAGGACCGGCAGGTGCAAGCATGTTGGTTTGTGTTTTTTTTTTTAAGAACAGACAAAACAGCAGAAGTTAAAGACACAGTGTTAGGAAGAATGAGCATTGACTCTGCAAGAAGATGACTGCTTGGCATCTTGATGAAATCACACAATACTCATGATGAGTAACACAAGGAAATACCAGGAAGTTCTTTGTAAGGAAAAGGCATTTTCACACATACCAGTAAGTCTTCAGTGTAGGTTGTTCTTGTAGCTCAAGGGCTATTTCCATTCTAGATCAGGGGGTAACTGCCCCTCACGCACACACTCTACCTTTCCAACCACAGCTTTCAGACTAAAAGAACACAGTTTGTGGTGAACAGTAGGTGTTCCACAGGTTTATGAGACCTTGGATCAGGCTTCTCATCAGAGGGAGTGAAGCACAGACCTAAAGGGACAAAGAAAGACACTGTGTTAGACAACAACCCCGGACAAATGGGAGCCAAATCCCAGTTCTGAATATTTTACCAGTATTTGGACTCTGTACTTCCTTTTACTGCAGTAGGTATAAAAGAACGGGGAGGTCAGACTAAGAAGCTGAAGTAATTTCCTGTTATATAGAAAGCTCATTATGGGGATCATAGTGAAAATGAATGGAATACTGTTGCTTATTTATTTGTTTTTTAATATTTGCCTCCAGGCAAAGACTCCATCCCCTGGTGGCTCTGAAATGAATAGTCTTTAATATTTGAACTGTCTAAAATGGTGACTGAGGCTGAGGTTTCAGATTCTCCAGTTCTCTTGGAGAACCCCAGTGATCTCTATTTCCTGCTGCTGCTGGAACACGCTTTGTTGGTCTACATGGACTGTGTACAGTGGACAACTGTGGGACTCTGCGAGCACAGCAGATAAATAACATTCGGTGCTAACAGCCAGCCACAATTAATCCTGAGCAGAAAAAAAAGATGTTTCTGTCTGGGTTGTATCATTCTAGTGAGCTGTCAGTTACCATTTCGATTAAAGTGTTCAATTATTCAGAGTTGCTTTGAAACTGGAGAGCTGTGTACTGATCACAACATGCATATTCTCTTCTAATAAGAGGCACAACTCTCCTATTAACACTCTCCTGAAATCTCTTCTTTTAAGATATTTAAAATGAAAGTGCACTTTCAGATTGAAAAAAACATCAGCAACATCCATCCACCTGAATTTCACAGACTTTCCATCCTTTTTCTTCCCGTGCAGTCATCTGTCTTAGTGTTTGCACTGAACTTAAATGGCACAACCAAGTTTGTGTATATCTGTATAAAAATCTGGTAATTTCAAGTGAAGCCTTCTCCTTGAGGAAGTTCAAAGACTGGCTGCCCAGATCTATTCAGGATTCACCCTGCCACAGTGTGATGCAGTTGAGAACTTTCCCTTTCTTTTTTTGAGGACGTAACTCCAACAGTGGAAGCAGGAAGCACCCCTCAAGGCCAAGAGCATCAAGCTCACAATAGCTGGGGATGCCTGCCTACATGGTGGACGTGGACATGGGTCACTCCTGGGCTGCTTTTGGGCCATTGCCACCTCTGCAGAGAAGCCAGTACTTCTGGGCTGTTTTTACATGGGCATTGCCACACTGTTTCTTCATAAAGATTTCAACAGGGCTTGCTTCTGTTGTCTTATTGCTGTACAATGAGTGACTCATGCATGGGGAGTCTTCTCCTTTGTGGCTATGTTCTCCTTCCAATGGTGCCTTTCCCAGGACATTGCTGTCCACCATGGCCTTGCACTGTCATCTCACCTTCCTCATGGGGTCCAACACCTCCAACCCTGTCATGAGCCTTGTGTGTCATGACTCAACAAAAGTCTGTAAGAGGAGGGAGAGTCCTAAGCAACAGCACTTCCCTCTTCCTTGGACCTCCTCCCACCTCATCTTTGATGTCAGGGTGAGTCAAAGGTTGTCCCTCCACACCAGCGGGTGACTACATCCCACCCCGGCTGAATTTCCTGGCAGTATTGACTTCAGCCATCCCTGCCTCCACATAAACTCTGCTGGAGGTGACAAGAGGAAGAGAAGGGGCAAGCAGAAAATGTCAGAGTCTCCAGCTGAAAAATAAACAAACAAAATCTAGTTGTGCTTACTGGATTTTTATAATGCAGTAAAAAAGTGCTCTTCCATTTGCTACCAGAAAAATAAAGTCTCTGAAGCCCTACTTTCTGGGCAGTAAGTGAAAGCAAACTTTGCTTGTTTTCTGGAATTATATTTTAAAGCAGTTTTCCATGGCTTCTCTACTTGGGCAGACAAGGACCCACAGCAGGAATGTCTGCATGAGTCAGATTGAGGATTTAGCTAGAAACCCGATTCCTGCCAATGGCAAACAAGTGGAAGGTTACGGAAAATCCATGACTGGAAAGGCAAGTACAGGGTAATCCTTCCCCAGGGCATTCAGGCCTAGGGAATATAACAAGGTAAGGATCAGGTTCATGAAGACTTGCATAAACTGAAACCTACAGCTCTACAGTTCACAGAAATAAAACAGCTAAAAGAACCATTGCAGTTTTACCCAGTGGTTCCAAGTCCAGCAGTTTCTAGGTCCAATGGTTTTCATTTCTTGCTCTCTGTAGGGAGATGGCTCTGTGTTTTTCTAGATATTCCCAGCCTTTGCTGGACCTTTTCCAGGATCCTTTTCCTTGGGATCATAACATTTCTTTTTCTTTTGAGTAAGTGTCTCTCTTCTCTGTGTCTGGATGCATTATCCGCATGTGAGCCTCAGGATTTGCCATGGTCCAGGCCTTCTGCACCTAGTCTCATGGGATGCTATGAGCATTCTAACAGACTGCATCCATAGAGATATTAAAATGTAGGCGTGGGTTTTCCCCATATGGCACTGAAATCACATTTCTGCAACAGTGGAAAGACTTCTCCAAGCCTAGATCATCTGGCCCAAGAGAAAGTTAGACCAGCAGTTAGAACATTCATCTGTCTATCATCAGAGATTCAGGGGTGGAATTTGCTTCCTTCCTTCTTCCGACTCTGCTCACTGAGCCAGTGGAGCGTCACCAAAAGACCATTCCTCCTTCACAAGCCCAGTAGGGATGAAGTGTAGTGGACTGGGAAATGCATCCACGGGTACTGGTAGAAAATGCCTGCGTGGCCTTTCAAACTGCATCAAAAAAAAAGAGATTATTCTTATTATTTTATATCTCATGGTCTCATGTGTTGCCTAAATTTGTTGTGTCACTAATTTGGTATATCATAGAATGGTTAGAGTTGGAAGGGACCTTAAAGATTACTGAGTTCCAACCCCCCTGCCATGGGCAGGGACACCTCCCACCAGACTGGGTTGCTCAAGTATATACCTGTAATTAAAATACTTAATGGTTCAACATTCATAGGGCAGTGAGCTTCTTTATGCCATGAAAACACTGAATCAAGTTTTTTTGGGAATTAGGTAATTCTTGTCAATTAAAATAAATAATGCATTTACCCTTTAAAATAATTTTAAATTAGCTGCCGTGGCCTCGCGGAACACAGCTTTGTGCTGGAAGTCAATAATCCATAGCTCAGGTTCCAATCCCATTACAGTATTTCATTCCAAGTCTAATTTATGTATTTGTTTTTCTGCCCCACACAGGAATTAGCAGCCTACAATGCTGTTAACGCTCTACAGTCAGCCTATGGTGTGAGATACAGATACGGTCCCGCATCTAGCACTTTGTGTAAGTTTTCCTCCGGCACAGGTTTGTGCCTTTGTGACCTACCTATAGTAAGAAGGCAATTACCCTTATTAAAAGAAAGCAAACACTGTTTAAAGTGAACTTTGTTCCGGTTGTGGATGGTAAGGAAGGCGGAAGATGAAGTTTTCTAACTGATTCAGGCAGTTGATTGCAGTAAGATTAACTCGGTGCAATAAAAAAGATTAAACTGCAATGCATTTGAGAGGCAAAAACCATATAAACCAAGGTATTTTTAAAAAAAGATAAAACACAATCTTAAAAAGGGTAACTTTATCAAATACTGTAAATGCAATACCTACTTAGAGATTATTTGTGAAGAAATAATTCAAAGTAGGTTTTGTTTTTCACCATTACTTTGTGTCTCCTGTGCGATTGTGAGAGAGAAAACTATTCATAGAGCTCATTCTAAAATGTAGGACGATCTCTTTAAAAGCTAGGTTTCAAATGTCCCTGTGTCTAGATGATGATATATGATAGCAACTGCATCTTTATTTGGACATCTTCCATTTTTCACAGAGTGGTTACAAGGGCATTTTTTTTTCTATAACAAAATCTCTTTAAAATACGCCTTTTAAATATGTAACATTTGTCAGACAAGTTCTCCATGCAGACAGGTAAGAGAAAAAGGAGTTCAATAGGTTTCATAGAATCACAGAATGATTTGGGGTTGGAAGGGATCTCTGCAGATCATCTCATTCAATCCCCTGCCATAGCAGACCCACCCGGTGCAGGTTGCACAGGGAAGTGTCCAGGTGGCTTTTGAATGTCTCCAGAGATGGAGACTCCACCACCTCTCTGGGCAGCCTATTCCAGGGCTCTGCCACCCTCAAAGTAAGAAGTTCCTCAGCATGTTTAGTTGGAACTTGCTATGTTCAAGTTTGTGCCCGTTACCTCTCATCCTGTTACTGAGCCCCACTGCAAAAAGATTGGCCCAATCCTTCAAGTATTTATAAGCATTGGATTTCAATGTTCCAATTGTTTTGATGAGACAGTTTTGTTTTTACTCAAACTATGAGGCCTGAAGGCTCTCAGTAATGATAACAGAAACTGAAAAAGTGAGAAGTTTAAGTAAATAGCAAGATACAGGTAACCACCTGCATCTGCTCTGCTCTTCTTTGGTTAGAGCCCTGCCTTATTGTGGGCCTCCATCCTCACAACCCAGTCGTCGCCTTGTGCTCATGACAGCGCAGTCAGTCACTATGTCAAAGGAAGAGCAGAATTAATGCCAGAACTGCACAGAAGACAGCAGGCCACATGAGAGATGGATCTTTAAATATAAGTGTCTTGGGTAATCAACATATGGAGATAACGAAAGCATAAGAAGCACATTTCCTCGGGAAGGTTTGTTAATATTAGACACCACCTATGCAAATGCTCTCATGTTGTAAGGAAAGCCTGAGAAAACAAGACAGAAATGGAGGACAATGTAGATTACTTTATCAACTTTATCCCTTCTCCTTGCAAAGGAATTGCTGAAAAAAAAAACAAGTTAAACTTAGGAGCATGTAGAGTTCCAGTCCAGCAGGGAGACCTTCATGGAAGAAAAGTTTCAGATGGCACTCACCTAGAGACAAGAACAGTTTGAGGCTTTATTCTAGATGTTGTCTTTTATTACGGTTTTGCTTTACACAAACAAAAAGTTAGTTATTAATTTTTTCCCTGTGAAAATCAAGGATCGAATCCCGTACTGCACTGAACAGCCTTCAGCAGGTGCTGGGTGACCATGTCCTTCCCTGAAGGGCGTTCAGGATCAGGGCAAGCAACCGCTGGAGTTGCGAGTCCTGGAGACAAAGTGCCACAAGAACCCTCAACGTGACCTGCATTTAATGTATTTTAAAAATTTTCTCCGAATTCCCTCTTTCAGATGTGAGTTCTGGTAGCTCGATGGACTGGGCCTACAAAAACGGCATCCCCTACGCGTTTGCCTTTGAGCTGCGTGACACCGGCCATTACGGATTTTTACTTCCCGAGACGCTGATCAAGCCCACCTGCACGGAGACCATGCTCGCAGTTAAAAATATAACTCTTCATCTCCTGAAGAAATGTCATTGAGAGCTATTTGTAGGAGCTGGAAGTGAGCGCTTTCCTCCCAAGTGCTGATGCCTTTCAGTGTGTTCAGTTGCCATTCTAAGCTTGGCCACTTCAAAATTAGAGAAGCTAACGGGAAATAACGGTGGTGTTTCTACCAGATCTGGTTGGTGGGAAATAAATAAAAAAAAATAATTAAAAAAAAAATTTAAAATCCGCTCTACAAAAGTCCCTAAAGTTGATGTACTAATGTAGGTACCGGTTTGGAGTAAAACAGTCTGTTCTTTTTGCCATAAAGCTTTGATTCTGCAGCTACAGTGGGGCAGGTCCAGGTCCACATATGGGTGCCTGAAATAAAACTCCACTTCCAGAGAGTCTCTGGCCGTTCTCCTTTCTCGAGAAGGAAGAATTCCCTTAGTGGGGGGGGTCTCTCAAACCAAGTAATAAAGTTTACATTGGTGTATATGTACTCTGTGACCCACCACAGGCCTGTGCTAGTGGCAGTAAATGGCATACATTGCAGCTGGCCACGCTTCTATGTGGCTTTGTTCTGCACGAATACAGATATATGTATATGCACTTTTGTTATTTTGTTTTCATGTAATGGAAGAATTCGACCCAAGGTTTTCTTTAACTGTTCAGAAAAAGCTATTTTCAAATGTATATACTGGGAGGGGGAGGGAACTCAAGATCAACATATTGCCATTGAGAAATGTAACTTTCCAAGAGCTGTGTAAGAATGATAATGAGATATTATTGAGATACACAATACTCTGCTGTACGGAGAGACCAGAACTGACAAACCAGCTTGCCATGACTTGGGACTTGGAAGCAGGCAGTCGCCTGGTGCATCTGGGTTCTGCTCTAGTCAGTGTCTGCCCATTCCCACCAGCTGAAGATCTAGCCTTAAACTCTAATTAACTAATGCTAACTGATGTTTTATTTATCGGTATTCTTGCAGTGAGTTCTGTAGCTCTATGGCTGGGTGGCTGTTCTTGGAAGACATATTTTTTGCATGTTTTAAAGGAATTAATAATAGATTCTTAAGTGAGCCGGAGGTGAAAGCAGCAGCTTTACAGCTGAAATACAGTGAATAAGCACCATGTTTGAAAGAATACTGATGAAAGCACAGAGAATATAACACCTTGTTGAGGTTTTTTTTTGGTACTTTAAAAATAGTATTATTTTGATCTTATTATATCTGCAAAAGCATATATTTTACTTTATGAATTTTGAGTTTAATCTTATACCGTAACATGATAAATAAAAAATATTTGTTAATAAAATCATCAAAGGCTTTTGAAGGATTCTTGATATTTCATTTAATTGTTAATGCTTTAGTTCAAGAATGTGATGATTTCACCCATCTGTAAAATATTACTGATATCAAGGATGCAATATTTTAAAAAGCCTACATCCTCTCTAAATAAGTACTTGAACTTAGCAAATGGGAACCTTTATGAGATATTAGGAAACCCTGTATTTAATTAAGAATACCATTGTTTCCAGGACTGCAAAAGGCAACCAGTGAGCAAAGATGACTGAATCGCATTCTATTTGTTTATTGTTTTGTTATTAAAAAGTATTTTACTAATTTTAATTTTCTGAAAGCTTGTTCAGATTTGATTAGTTCTGTCTTGGCTGAGTAATGCAAGTTTCTGTTTTGGTTTAATAAAAATCGAGGGAGCAGAAGCTCTCAAAATACCTATCCAGCAGTCATTTCCAATTGCTTATGACCATAACCATTAAATAATTTGAAGAATTGATAGTGGTGTAAATTAAATATTAGCACCAATAGTGGTGAGTTATTCTGGAATTAGGTGACGAGATTGGACTAATACAAGGACATAAGAGACTGAAGTGAAGGACAGAGGGCATGAAAGACGCCTATTCAGCATGAAGTCAATCTGCCTCTGAGTTGCTACAGTACAAACCTTTCCAAGTATGGGTCAGGAGAAACCAGATTCACACGTGAGGGTTTGACCCCTGCTTGTGGTCCAACTGTTCATCATGTGAAACATTTCAGCTTTATCTTCATACCATCACATCTCCCCTGGTACTGAAAAGTAATTAAATTATCGGAGCAAGAAAGGAAAAAAAGAGACCAACCCTCTCCTTGAGTTACTGGAAGGACCTAAGACTGTAGATCTAGTTGATCTTCTTGGACAGGAATAATTGCCAGTATTCTTACTTTTATCTAAGAAGCCTTGACATTTAGAAGTGTTTGTTATCAAAACCGGTCCATGAATATAACTACATCCTGGCACCCGGATGGACTCACCCTGAATACTGCGTATTACGTGCAACCGAAAACTCTGACCCGAGTTTTGAAGAGGTAATTCGTTGCCCCGTAGCTGAACACAAGTGTAAACAGCCTCTGAGTCCTCTAATTTCAGGGTCACTAAAGCTGATCAGAATGACAGTCGGGAGAAAAGAACAAGCCCTGTTTCCCGAATTAAGAATTTATAAGACAATTTATCAGCAAGAGTCTAAATAGAGTAGTTTACCCTAAGGAAAGAGCTACTGGAAATCAGCTCTCTGGGTACAGAACGACAGCCTTTGTGACTTATAAATGTTACTTCTCCGAACAGATCTTTTTTATCTCCATAACTGCCTATTTCTCTTCCCTTTGTTCCTCTCTTCAGCAGTCTTTATTGCCTACAGGACAACAGAATCAATAACAGGTTTTGAGAAAAGTGAATTTGTTTTATGATTGTAGATAGAGTTTATCATTCAACACAACAAAAAGTACACGAACAGCAAAACACAGGTTATTAACCCAACAGTCCAAATCACATACACAATGATTATGTGAGATCCAGGAGTTACACTTCCATTATTTTTAACTGAACAATTATAACTGCTTCTGTATCTTGGAGAAATAGATGTTTGTGAACACCTGTCCTTCTTTTTGATACCTTTTGATTTTTATAAACAAAACCCTGAGATGAATTGATGTGAAGGAAACAGGCCTATGTCTCTACAATTCACCCTTCCCAACATCGAAAATTATCCCAAATGAGAACTTATAAAGATTCCAAAGAACTTTGAGACATCATTAATAAATTTATTAAAAAAATTGACCTTTCTAGGTCAAAAAGGGTATTGAATTTGGTTGCAAAACCTGAAGAAAGAGCACAGCTGATAGGTGGAAACCATGGAGATCCCCATGTCTTTTTCAGAAGTTGATTCAGAAAGACTGATGTATTTGGTCAGTCATGGAGCACGTAAAGCCTATGGGAGACTGCCATTATTTTTTTTTTAAATATCTGAAATTTGAATAGAAACAGTCCAAATGACCTTGAATGCCACCATGCCTTTCCTGTGAATCACCCAATGCCAGTCCTCTTCCCTGTAACTAGCTGCGGCGGGCGGGATGCGCTGCCTACTCGAGGACCGTACAAAAGAACTGTTTATGAAACAACTGCATTTAATTCTTAAGGTTAAGAAGAAAGCATCATATTTCCTATAAGATCCCAGTTACTATTTCCCTATTCTAATTTATTAATGTTAAACAATCATCAATGTATTTAAAAGATGGGATGACTTAGTGCTCAGAGATATGGTTTAGTGGTGGGTTTGGTCAGTGTTAGATGGTCTTAAAAGTCCCTTCCGACCCAGGCAATTCTATGATTACTTATGTGATTAAAAGTCAGATGTTACCATTTTTGTGCAGTTCTTAAGTGATGGTTAAACACCAAAATAGTATCTCAGAGAGGCAGAGATACAACTACCCCTCTGCTGCAGAAAACAGAACAAGGGAACAGAAATTGAAATAAATTACAGAGAGAGTTTTTAAATATAAACCCCGTGACGTTAGCTATACTTCAGAAAATGTTCTTGAATGCTCACCACACAATTTCTGAGTTTAAATTTAAAAAATTTTAAAATCTTTATCTTTAAAAATCTTCTGTCCACTGAAAACGTAGACCAGTTGGCATGTTTAACGTATCCCAATTCTCATACTCATCCAGGCTAAAAAATCATGGGCCAGAGAGCCGTACTTGCTTTCTCTTTCAGCCACGTAGGAGGAAAGCTGGGTGCGGAGAGAGCTGCCTTCTGGCTGATCGCAGTGATGAGGCTTTCAAGGCTTGTCAGCAGCCTGAAGCCAGGAGCGCTGATGCTGTTGGCGGGTCTGTCTTGGATGAAGGTGAACGACTCCCGAGTGGTTTTCGGAGTGCTCAGCTGAACGTGCCTGTCAGCCCAAGCTTGCCAGAAACTCCCAGCCTCAGGCTGAGTGTGGTGTCAAAAGGGCTTGCCTTAACAAGGAGGTCTTCTGGTAGCATCTGCAAATCTGGGATAACCAGCCACCCCAGGGCGGTGAGCTAACACATGGTTCTCCTTAGTGAATGATGTTTGGGGTGAGGATGTTTAGAACAGGTGAATCTTTAGCCCCCTGAATGCTTGTCCTTTCCTGACAGGCAGGAGCGGTCAAGCAGAAAGTCTCGGCTGTCTCCACTTGCAGATCCTTCCCAGCCCTTCTCCTGAGAGACTGCGTCAAGCATGGCAGGGCTTGCTCTTGGATTGAGACATCAGGGAATGCACTCATAAATAATCGATTCAAATATTAATTAAACAAAAATGTATATCTGCCACTGTCCCCAGCCCTGCAGAAAGCGCACTTCACCAGCAACAAAGAAAATCCATCCATTGCCATAAAGAGATGGAGTAACGTATTTCATCCCTCCTGCCTGCTCTGAGAGTCCAGCCACCTTAGCACTGCTCGGCGTTATTGAAAAAGACACGCGGCAGCAGAGCTATAACAATGAAATATTTTAATCTGCCCCCAGGCCTGTAGGAGCATGTACTATATCTCCTGTAATAGATAAGCACTTCTGAAATAAATACCGTGGTACGACTGTGAGCAGGTGTTTTAATCTTTCATGCTGACTACTACGCGTGAGGCCATTCCTCTGCACACCAGAATGACCTGATGCTGGGAGAGCTGTCTCCCTTTTTAACCAGATACTGATCCGTTTATTATTTTTTTTTAACCAGTTCTGAGCAGAGTATCAAGTTAGGCCTGAAGAGAGATATGTACATATATATATACACAAAGGAGGCTGAGAAAGTTTCATTTTATAACAGGATTTTCAATCTTCTTGAAAATAATGCATGTTGAAATCACTGCCAGAGTTTTCAGGTGGCTTATTGATTTCAGCATGTCATAACATAAAAAACACCCAACAGCACAGCAGCCTGAAAAGCAGAGCAGACACGACCAATTTACTTACTGTTTCATTTCCCTTGTTTCACTTCACTTTGTTTCTAGATTGAGAAAATCTGGGTTGATGGGGCTGAACTGAAGGAGTGCAGTCAAAAAGCTGCACTCCTTCAAAAGTCAGAAAGTACCGAGTTCTTCTGTGCTTACTGAGCTATAAATAGCTACTTTAAAAAAAAAAAAAAAAACCACCCAAACCACAAAATAAAACTAAAACAACCAACTTGTTATATTTTAAGCTCTTTATAAAGACTAATTGCCTTACTCTGTTTGAATTAAATTATCACAGTCACATAAATGACTATGGTTTGGAATGATGTACTGTCATTTCCCTGTGAGCCAGCCAGTTTCCTAAGGGTTAAATGAGTGAAACGCCTGCTTAGCGCAGCAGGAGAACCAGAGCTGCTCTTTGGCCTTGTTAGCACAAAATCTGTCAAAAAGGTAAAACACACTCCAACCTTATCTAACGGGATAAATTTGCTCTATCATGCCACATGCGTCTCCGTTTCTCTTCCTCCATTTCTAAACCAGAAGCGAACGCTCTCTGTCAGTGATGACTTCAGGGTAAAAAAAAAAAAAAACACCAAAAAACAAGCTCCTAACTCTGGGGGGAACTAAATTTAAACGGCAAACCTGTTAAAATGTGTGAACTTCCCCGCGTGCCTACGCAGACCCCTTCACACACACAAACGGGGTGTCTTGTCTGCACAACCTGTGCTGCGTGGTGACGGTTTACGTAACGGTGTCGCTGCGGCTCTTGGCAGCCGCCGGGGCTGCCTGATAGCAGGCAGCATGTGTTCGGCGTCTCTCCTCTGCCTGCTGCTGAGCACACCCAAGTTTGAGCTCGTTTGGCCCATTCCCTAAAAGCCCCGGCACTATTTTGCTGCGTTACGGTGTGAGGAGCCCACCACGATTTGTTGTCGGTTAGGACAAATTATTCCATCACCTGATGGGTGAAAATTGGGGGAAAAAATTGGGGGAAAAACCAAGGGAATATGAAGTTTGAAATATAGAATCATAGAATTGTCTAGGTTAGAAGGGACCTTTCAGATCGAGTCCAACCATCAACCTAATTAAAAAGCATCACTAAACCATGTCTCTAAGCACTATGTCTACCCATCTTTTAAATACAGAATCACAGAATCACCTAGGTTGGAAGGGACCTTTTAAGATCATCTAGTCCAACCAATGGAGAAAACACCAACACAAAAAAAACACAAAAAACCCAACAACCATAAACAACACACCACAACACCCAACACTAAGCCATATCCTTGAGCACCAAGTCAACTTTTCTCTTTAACACCTCCAGGGATGGTGCCTCAACCACCTCCCTGGGCAGCCCATTCCAATACCTGATAACCCTTTCAGTAAAGAAATATTTCCTAATATCTAACCTCAACTTCCCCTGGCACAACTTGAAGCCATCACCCCTTGTCCTATCATCTGTAACTTGGGAGAAGAGACCAACCCCTGCCTCTCTACAGCCTCCTTTCAGGAGATGATGCCTCATACACCCCTAGGCAGCCCCTTCTAATGCTTAATAACCTTTTCAGTTTAAAAATTGTCCCTAATATCCAATCTGAACTTCTCCTGGCACAACTTGAGGCCATTTCCTCTTGTCCTGCCTCCTGTGACTTGGGAGAAGAAACCGACCACTGCCCCTCTACAACCTCCTTTCACAGATTTCATAGAGTAAGACTAAATAATTAACATCAATAATTCTAAAGAGCCAATAATCACCCCGATACTAATATAAAATACACAAGGATTATACCCAGCAGGAAGCTGATCGCTCCTAACAGGGACACCAAATGTTGGACATTGCACTGCAGCTTCAGACAAGGGAAGGCCTCAGACATCCAACACCAGGGTGAAGACTTCTCTAGATGACAGTCATCAAGGAATAGAGAGAACTTCTCAGCAAACTGTCTAATTTATATTGAATGTGATGTTCACGGTATGAAATAATCCTGTTGGCAGCTTGGGTCGAGTGCCCAGGCCTCACCCCTCCTCATCCTGGCTCTGAAGTCACTGAGACCTTGAAACCCATATACCATTGCTTGTTGAAAAGTAAATATTTTCACAAATTCAGACACTAGAGTCTTCTAAATCTGCGGTTTACCCAAGCATTAGAAGAGGCCTTACTGAACAGTAAAATTTCTGAAAGAGAAATTTATCCTCTGGTACTCAGACCAGGACAGTCCTTGACGTATGGCTCTGGAGGGAGCTCAGAGGTTGCCTCGTTTTCTTGGGAATGCTTTGGGCAGAGGCTGTGAGAAGGTGTTACACCCTCATCTCCCCATGCAGATGGCATCCCAGAGAGCCTCTACTAACATATGTATTACAAAGAAGGCCCTATGCCATTGCCCAGAGTGACCAAAAAGGTCTCTAAGGCTGTTCCTGTGAAGTCTGGAAACACTAAGGAGAACACTGGAGAGTCTCCAGGACCATACAAGCTTTAGCCCATGAACAATTCTTCCACAGATGAGCAATTTGGACAAATACATTTACACAAAAAAAAAAATCCAGAGAAACGCCCCCACCCTTTTCTTATACATTTTGAAGTTGGAATGAGTCCAGTGGAGGGCTATGAAGATGATCAGAGGGTTGGAGCACCTCTCTTATAAGGACAGGCTGAGAGAGTTGGGGGTGTTCAGCCTGGAGAAGAGAAGTCTCCAAGGAGACCTTATAGCAGCCTTCCAGTACCTGAAGGATCTACTAGAGAGATGGGGAAGTACTCTTGATCAGGGAGTGGAGCAATAGGATGAGGGGTAACAGTTCCAAACTGAAAAAAGAGAGATTTAGGTTAGATCTTAGGAAGAAATTCTTTCCTGTGAGGGTGGTGAGGCACTGGAAGAGGTTGCCCAGAGAAACTGTGGCTGCCCCATCCCTGGAGGGGTTCAAGGCCAGGCTGGATGGGGCTTGGAGCCACCTGGTCTGGTGGGAGGTGTCCCTGCCCATGGCAGAAGGTTTGGAACCGGATGGTCTTTAAGATCCCTTAAGACCAATGTCTTAAGGTCACCAATGCAAACCATTCTATGATTCTATGAAAGACTTTCTATTAAGATGAGTATTTTCTATTTTAATGAAGTTTCTTTTCCAAGAAACATAGCCTTTTTTCTAAGAAGCTGAGGTAGAAGTATAACCTGAAGTTGCCGTCATCCTGAAGGCTGTTTAGGGATTCAGTGGATGCTGTCCATGACCTGTCAGACACACACCTATCAACGCTGCAGATAATAAGCACAACCTTCAGGAGATGTCTCAACAGAGACCTTGCAGCAAACACATCTGAAGAAGGGGCTACTCTTCAGAGAGCAGTCTTGATGCAGACTGGCTAATGAATGTTGGGAAGCTCATCTATAGCTTTTTCCTCTTGAGCTGAGAGTAGGAACATCATGTTTCAACAGCTGTCAGGATGCACTTTTCAAAAAAAAAAAACAATAAAAAAAAAACAAACAAACAAAAAACAAACAAACAAACAAAAAAAAAGCCACATTAAAGTCTGTTATCAGACTTCTAACAGAGAAAGGAAGGTCCCCTTATTTCTTAAAAATTCTTTTTTGGATTCAGTGATCTCCATGCTGCTGAAAATTAACTGTATGTACAGAAGTCAAAAATAATCCTGGAAGACAAATGATTTATTGAAAGTTTTATCCAAAACCATACTAAATACTGTGTATGTCATCTTCCTGCTCTAATTCTGAATGGAATGCTCTGAATAGAGCAAAGGTGGGACATTTGGAACATGTTTTCCATTTTCGCTTATTATCAGGACTAAAAATAAAGGCGAAGGACAGAAGTCTAACATGGAGTAGAGGGAAAAGTCCAAATTAAATAGCAAGACTCTAGGCCTCAAGAACCAGCGAGTTCTAGAGAGAGACTAATATAAAAAGGCATCTTTATTTTTAACCAGGGATAAAATTACTGAAGCATCAATACTTAGGAAAGCTGAAAAGAAATAATGTGGCATAATGTTAATGTGCTGAATAATTAGAGGACTGCTGGGAGAGTGAATGTCTACCTGTGACTAACCAACAGTTGGAAAAACAAAAGTTAGGAAAAAAAATGGCAAACAAGCAGAGACTAATCATTTTAGACTGAATGACACTTGGTGAAAAGTATAAAAATACCTTCATCCTGAGTAAGTAAAGAGATACTGCTGGGATTATGTCTAAAAGTAACAAGCAGGGAAGTCTAGAGGGACACTAAAATCAAGAGAACTACTCTGTTCATCTGATGGCGTCAGAGCCCACAACCAAGTTTCTCCCACCTAAAAAATCCCCTGCCTTTGGAGTACTCCCACGGGGACAATGTTAATTAATATTCAGGAATCCTGTGACATAATTTATTTTTAGTGCATACGGATATTAGCAAATAGGTAAAGGTATCTAGTAACGCTTACTGCCTTCTCTGGCAATTCCAGTGTTTACCACCCCATGGAAGCTGGCACTTTATCTCCACCTCTCCAGCTGTATGTTTGGATAAAGCCTAACCCAGCAAACCCAGATCGGTATCTGCTGTGTGAAGAAGCAGTGCAGCAGATTCCATACAGAGGTAGCAGAAGTCGTCTGCATTTTTTGGGGGGGGCATATTTCCACAAGGGAATGTGAATAAGTGTAAGAAGTACCATGTATCTGCTGTAGGATACTGGAGATAAAAATGTATATAGGGTTAAGATTAGCTTCCTTCATAGAAAGCTTCACTTCTCATGAAACTCATCATAATATTGATCCCATTGCATGGTAGAAGTGCATTGCTTCTTCCACTTTTCCTCAGACCTCCGTAATGCCAGGCAATGATGATTTTTCTCTCTTTTTCTGTATGGGAATGCATTTTCATAAATTCATAGCTTTTCAAGAAGAGATTGATACCATAGCCGAAAAGGATCAAGTTGCAGCACCACCGATATACAGTATAAAATTAAAGACATGCAATAAATTCCAAGCAAAAAGCAGCACTGGAAAGCAGATGAGACTTAGACGGGAGCGTTTCCAAGGCTCTTAGGCTTCACTAAGTCTTGACAATGTGTATCTCTGTAAACCACATTTTATGCTCAAATTCACTGGAGCACAGAAGTCAAGTCTGCAATGAAAGGGAAAACTATTGGATATGTATCATTTTACTTGTCATTCATGGTGGGAAATCATTTTAACCCAGCCAGAGTCAGTCTATTTGCCCAGTATACATCTTTTGAGAAAAAGAACAATACATAAATAATAATCTTTAAACTCTTCAAATTTCTTTGTTATACAAAAAGAGTATTACTTATCAAGGCTCACACACATTAATCGTAAATCTCTCTGTGTTTTCCCTGAGGTGTTCCCTGACAATTCTATACACCACGGTGAAAAAGATCCAAATCTTTAACAGCCCATTCACTATTATTCAGCATATTGACAACAACTGGCAATAATCCTACAGCCAAAAGCTTTACTTGAGATTTCTGAGATATCCCAGTAAATCCTCTCATTCTTTCCTGGCTGGAAAAAAACAGGTAGCCCTTGTACCTCCTCCTGGGGGGCAGTAATGCAGGGTACTAAGGAACAAGGGGGTGTTAAGAGTTGCTGGTTTACCGATGCTGCCATTCCCCTTCTGTTTCGCTTGCATCCATCCCCTGGTCTGGCAGGCCTCAACTTCCACCTGTCCAGGAGGAGAATTTCACAGTTCTCCTGCTCCAAAGGTATGATTTAACTCATCTGACTTCAACTATATGAAAGCGACTCATCTAAACTAAATTGACTTTGTTTCCTCTGTAGTCAGTAGGGGAAAATAAAGGATGTCAAGGATGACAGGTCACATCCATCTTTGACTTGGTACCCTTGGTACTGCACGAATAACTCATTAGTCTTTTTGCACAGCAAGAGCCCAGATGACAGCTTAGACTAGGTGCCTAGCTTTTGTAACCATTAAAATTAATTAAGACAAATTCCACCCTAGTATGAGACGTATCCTTTAATGTCCAGTACGTCACCCGTGCTTACCTACCAGTTCTGGCTGAATTCAGATGCCTGAGGTTCTTTCTCTCAGGGCTGCCCATTGCACTTGGGACATTTGGGGAACATTCCTGAAAATACTTATTATTTATTTTAGCTGTAAGTATTTGTCTTATAGAAAATAATGTACACATAGTCAGCAAACTGTCTGCATGTGTTTCGGGCACGTAACTACAACTGTAATTCAAGGAGACCTAATTTCTTCAGCCACCCCAAGCGAAGCCTGACGTCTTTCAGGTGCTGTGGACCATGAACGCTTCTCCCTTTCTGTCCCCCTCTCTCATGTCTCTTTTAATCCTGCCAGTTATTTTTGTTACTCTACATTCACATTTCACTTCTTGTCCTTGCAGTTTGCTGGAGAGGGAGCCAAAAATGTAAGAGCCCCCATTAATAACAATTAGCTACCCAACTCTGAGTTAGCTGCTTGATGCATTCTTTTTCCTCTTTGCTCCCGCACAGATTTTTACAAGTTGAACAAACAATGCCATACAGCACTCAGAAAATATCAAAGAACCACAACAGAGCTGTCCAAGAATAACCAAGCCATGTAAAGTATTCAAAATCTATCGCAGGGCAGCTCCAAATCTGTCACTGAAAATAGCAAATTCCAGGGTTGGTGAGACCCTGTGGATTTTACTCCAGCAGCTGACTGGCTGCCAGCTGCCTGCTAAATCCATAGGAGACGCCCCTTTAAGCAGTAGGTCTCTTCTGTTAATTATCTTTTTCCTGCTTCTAGCAGGCATTAGATGATATTTAAAGGCTACTGAGTTTAAAGCACTCCCTACATTTAAAGGGAAAATATTATCTTGTTTCTATAAGAATGTATAAAAACTTCATGTTTGATGCAAATGATTGGTAATTGAGACCAGTAAATGAATATTCAAAGTGAGCTATAGCCTCTTCAGGCTCCCACTTGCAGAAACCAATCTTGTTCCTATAAAAGCCAATACCTTCATTAGAAAGAAAAATTCGCTCTGAGCTTTTTATGAGTAAGAAAAACAAAATGCAGTCATAGCTTCATGGCAAAACACTTATCAGAATTGTGGGAGTGAACTAAATGCTTCCTAGTAAATGGCATAGTAAAAATATCCTCAGTAATTATGCATAGAAATAGGGACTAAAGATTTCTGTGGTCTTTTTTTTTTTTTTTTTTTAAATAAATGAATGTTTGCAATTATTGCAACAATATTTAGGTTTGCAAATAACACCAGAATTTTTTAATACTGCATTTCACACAGTGACCACATTTACCAAATGTGCACAAATAGGCAAAGCCCAGTTATAAGATGATGTTGTTACCTTTCGGATTTTTAAAACAGAACCCAGTCCGCTTCCACAGAGGGCTCACACCTATTTCGAAGGGCACAACCTCATTCTTACACAGTACACTGGGAATTTAAAGTCAATTGGGATTTTAATCTTCTACATTTGATCCAGGACTACAATGAAAAGAAGTGAAGCCATTAATTTAAACCTCTGCAAACTTGGGGAAGATTCTGGTGAGGTCTCACTTTCTGTGACATGAATGCCACAAATTATTCTTTTTAAATATGCACCATTGTCTACCATCCGTTGCATATTTCTCCATGGGCTATTATACCTTCAGATTAAGGAGGTTGTCTTGCAGGTGCCATACATACTTCTGCACCAAAAAAGGCAGAAATTCCAATCAAAATTCCCATGCTTTGGTTTCTAACTATCCAGATTTGGGTTGACCTCATCCGTCTGAGAGAGCTTATTGCCAGCACACTTTGTTTTGAAAAACTGTGCCATATTGTTTCCTCCTTACATCTGTGCTCATGCCATTTATGTGCGTTATCCCACGTCTTATTTCCATCCTGAAATGGTGAGCAAAGGGAAAGCAATGTGCTGGTAAGAGTTCAGTCCAAGAAAAGTTAAGGAAGAACAAACTAACAAAGAAAAGTGGTTTGTCAAATGAGCATTTTAAGGAGGACACCAGAGGTGTGACCTCCATCCCACCCACACAAAACTACGCCAATTATTTAAGCTCCACTGCCATAACCCACTTCCATAAACTCAACTTCCCGAATCCCAACTTCCATGAGTTCATGGAAGTATGTAAGCTTTTATTGCAAAATGTATCTAGCCCCAGGGCTAGAAAGCTTGGGCCAAGAAGGTCTAAAACACCGCAAGAATTATCATTCTTGTTTACTTGCATCATTATGTATCTGTTCTAAGGGCCCCACGCAAAGCCTTCTCTTTACAGACCCGGTGTTTAAGCAAAGGTTGCGGGGCTGGAGAACACAACCTCAATGCACATTCGTCAGGAAGCGGAATAGTCACAAACATCAGCAATGGCTCTATGGACTTGGAGGAACTTGGCCCTGTAGAATTCTCTGCCCCATGTCTCACAATTATGATAAATAAGGTTTCCACCAGCCAACAACATTTCTTTGCCACAAATAATTACAAATTACACCTCAGCAGTCTCACAGCAACATTCCCCGATAGCCACTGTCCCTGCTCCTGTTTGAGGAGATCTAAAATTACAAAGCTTTTAGCAAGAAACAGAATACAATACGCACTTTCAGCTATCAGGTCTGCCTGGCTCTGAACCCCGACAGCGGCAGCAGCTTTGAATGTCACGAGAAACCATCTGTCCTACGTGCTGTGAACAAGTCAGTCCAGTTTTTAATGATCCGGATGGTACGTCAGCTCTGACACTGGACTTGAAAGTGGAAGTCTAATCAAAACTCTCCTAGGTATTTCAAAATGCCTTGTTAAGAAATTTGCGTGAATACACAGCTAGTAAATACTCAGTGAGTTCACTGGGATACTGGAACGAATCGCTACAGCGCTGCTTTAATGTCTTTCTTCCAGGCAAGAATATCCATAACTCCCATTCCATTTTATCTTTCTAGTTATTCATATTCAAAATCTTTTGCTCCGGCCACAATGCCCACAGTTTATAACGTATGTGCTGAAAAATCAGTTATTGCCTTTTTGATGAAATAAGTGGGAAATAACCCACTGCAGTTGCTGGAGGAAACAATCAGGCAGACTCAAAGATGACTTCACGGCAGTTAAAATTGGTTATTGCTGCAGTCTCATTACTTCCCACCTTAATTCACATGACCTTTATGACCTCTCTGTCTAAGCTTTTCAACATGGATATTAAAATACTTGGAAACCATCCTTGTTATTCATTTGACTTACCCTACCCTCAGATTAAAGGGATATTTTTCTCCCGCTGAATTCGATTCAACTTTTCTCAGATCCTTTTCATTTTCAAACCTTCTTTTGTTATTATCAGCTTATGGAAAGAGATCTGCATAAACCTTTGAAAATGCGTGAGTTCTAAAGCAGCACGCTGAATTCACCTGAGATCAAGGGCGAGAGAGTCATTCAGCAAGTAAAAAAATTAGGTTAAAACTAACACTTCATGATTCCAATATCTAGGCTATTTAATGCCTAATTTGTGAGACAACTCAGTGTGCATTATGCTGGTCATGTCACATCAGTTACAAAGACCCACAGGAGTCTGAAGCTAGGGCTTAAAGGTAGGAGAGGCATAATTTTCAGTAAATTTGTTACTCTACTAATACGTTAAAAATCAGAATATCCCCATTTTGTAAACTGATTCTGGGGATTAAGAATTAGGGATAGATATAAACTGTGGTAGCCCTTTCTACTACAGGTAGGTGTGTGGGGATTTAACTAATTAACCAGGCTCACAGCCACAGAGAAATCTAGGAAAGCCATAGAATTAGGGATAGCACTCCCAAGAAAGAGGGCAATTATGTCGTGTTTGCCCCCTTCAATAGCTTCTGTTCTCCAGCTCTGGAGTCCTCAACAGAAAGGACATAGAACTATTGGAACGGGTCCAGCGGAGGGCCACGAAGATGAAAGAGGGCTGGAGCACCTCTCCTATGAAGACAGGCTGAGAGAGCTGGGGCTGTTCAGCCTGGAGAAGAGAAGGCTCCAAGGAGACCTTCTAGCAGCCTTCCAGGATCTGAAGGGAGCTCCAAGAGAGATGGAGAGCTACTCTTTGTCAGGAAGTGTAGTGATAGGACAAGCGGGAATGGTTTTAAACTGAAAGAGGGGAGATTTAGATTAGGTATCAGGAAGAAATTCTTTCCTGTGAGGGTGGTGAGGCACTGGAACAGGTTGCCCAGAGAAGCTGTGGCTGCCCCATCCCTGGAGGGGTTCAAGGCCAGGCTGGATGGGGCTTGGAGCCACCTGGTCTGGTGGAAGGTGTCCCTGCCCATGGCAAGCAGGTTGGAACTCCATGATCTTTGAGGTCCCTTCCAACTCTAATCATTCTATGATTCTAAAATCCAGTAATAGTTCCTCAGCAAAGTTACCTGCTGGACATGGGTAGCAGAAGCAATACATCAGTGGATCTTATTGCTACCTTTGTCGTACACCTCCATACAGCATCTTTTGCAGTGCAAGGCTCTCAGGAAATTGCCAGAACTTTGTATTCTTGGTATTCATACATAGAAATATTTGCCATTATGAAGGGGTCTCTATACTGGCTTGGATTTGCTTCTGCATTTGCACCAATAACCGTATAGCAGGTTTCTGGTTCAGGGTGAAGATGGGCTATTCATTTCTCTGTTCCCCCAAAGAAAGACTCTGTCTTTTCTCCAACAGGGTTATCTCAGAAAATCACCTTCTCAGACAGTTACAGCTGATACATCCATAACCAGGTCCTCAAGTTTGAAAAACTACAAAAGCAACTTTAAAAAAGAAGCCTATATAGCAAATTTCCTCCTTTCTTTAAGATGGATACTCATATTCTGTCTTCATTCACAATATTAAGGAATGATACACTGAGGTGTCATGGAAGCTGGGAACTGAGTTATTCATCTATGAGCAGGAGTAAAATGCTGAAGAAATAAGAAGTTGAAAACTCCCATGGGCAGGCTAGAAGACAATGTATTCCCAGTAAAAAGGGATCCCATTCCAGCAAGTGCAGTGGGATAAGCTTTCAGCACACAAACGGAGGCTACAGCAGGGAGCGTCTGGTATCTTCCACAGCTTCCAGCCACAGCTCAAAACCTTACTGCACCAACCACAAGAGGTGGGAACTTTTTCTTCACTGGTGTCTATCATTTTTTTCCAGCAGCTGTGACAAATTGACAAATCTCATGCTTTACTAGGAGTGTGTAAACTTGCTTCACGGTAGTACGGAGAATGTATTTCAATACGGCAATAGCCTGCACTTTTTAGCTTTCAGGAACAAATTTGTCACTTTGCAAGAGCCTCCTCACAGTGACGGATGTTTATGTCATTACTGGTCACTCTGGGGTGTCATACGCTTTTGTACAAATGTTCGGAAGCAACCTAGGAACTATCTATTGATTAATATTCCCTGTGCTAACAAACATTTGCTTTTGCTTCTTTCAACAGTGGATATACTGCAGCCTGTTTCAGCCTCTGAGAATACTCACTCTAAGAGCAAGCTATGAACTCTTCATTTCAGCTCCTGAATTTACCTTAAAAAAACCCAACTTTTAAAGATATTAAAGTACATTTACAGTGAGTGTATCTCTTGCAGTTTGGTTGCCAGACTGGGATCCTTTGCATAATGGAACATAGTGGATATTTTGAACTATGCTTCACTTATTTTTAGAAAGGTGGCAGGCCCAGGACTCCCCAAAGGGACAGAGAGAAACGCCGCCTTTCTATCTCATCCCAACATGACCCAGCACCACCAGCAGAGCTATTCAATCTTCTGCATTCAGTACAAGAAACTTCTCCACCGAGGTGCCTGCAGTTGCAGAATAGAATCACAGCTTCTCTCCTGTTCCAGGTTCCCATCTGCCGGATCCATCTGGACCCTGATCCATCACGCACTGATTATCTGCAACAAGAACAAGAGCAAATGCAAAGTACAACGCTGCAGCTAAAGAAGGTGCCAACACATGAGCCACCATAATTAAAGGCACTAATACACTGGCCCCTTCTATTGACCTATCCATCCCACATATGGGGTCACATGGGCCTGAATGGTCTCTTGCGGAATGAAAACACTCAAGAAATTTTATATTAAAAAAAGCGCAGTAATTTAAATAAGACTTTAAATTGGGGTAAACTGGTAGGTGCTGGTGCCAAAAAATGCAAGCCTGCTCTATTCTTGCCTGTTCTCGTGTTCCTGTCCTTGTGTTATTCCCTCCCTTGAGATAACACAAACGTTGGTGAGGTTGCCTGATGAATCAGGAAATGGAATATATCTAGATTAAAAATCCTCTGTTTCTCGTCAGGTTAGTTTCAACCTAATTAAATTCTGAATATAATTCAGCCCATAGTTCACGCAATGTAAATGCTTGTGCTGACCAAAGGAAGCAAGAAATACATATCAGCAGGAGCAGGAAGAGAGAGAGCTTCTTTCAGTGGCAGTTTTATCTTATTTTAGCTTAAAGTGATCTCAGTCTAACTCTTAGTCTAACTGTTTCAAAGCTTGTCAAGATGATTTAAGAAGACAGTGCCACCGTGCACAGTAGACTGGCCCTCCTCATCACCCCTGAATGCAATTCCCCTCTCCCCTTCTTGGGTAAGAATTACTGAATATGCAACTAAGTCTGATCAGTCTCGTCAGCTCGTTCCAACCATGAAACTGCACTTTCACTACCACATTTTATTGTCACTTGGAAGCAAAGGCTTCAAAGTCCCAGCTTTTCAGCATTTTCACACAAACACTACATACAATTGTTGTATGTAAACCCATCAGAAGCAGATGCTAATTGTTCCCTCTCACGCAGAAAGTTCCGCATAGGTTTTTACTAAACAAGTACCTAATACTCACTGAGAGCACTTTAAACATATGAAAAAATACAAAGGGCTCTTGGAATGCTCCAATGAACTTGAAAATAAAAAAGTACTACACAGGCATTCTGAGAGCATTTCTCAAATACATTCTTTTTCTTGGGCTGTTTTATGTTTAAACATAAAAGCTCCAGCAAAGCAGTGATGCTTTTGTGCTTTAGCACGTACCCACCAACATGTTTCTTTTAGGTTTGTCAGAAAACACTTCTCAGGTTAGATTGGAGAACTATAATATTTCATACCCACTGCCTGCAGACTTAGAGGTTTGAGCAGAAAAACCAATTATCTGTCCTTTTCTACATCTTCAGAACTTCACCAGCAACCAAAGAGGGATCTCTGCAGCTACAAAGATGACAGTCCTTGGGTCAGCCATTAACTGGTGCCAATTACCTGTAAAGCAGAAATCTAGATGTGACACCAAACCAACACGGACATTGGAACCACTGTATCTCACAAGCATTTTGGAATTCTGCTGTTGTATGGCACCATCTGTTCCCCAGGGCTCAGTATTTGGGCCAGTCCTCTTCACTACCTTTATCAATGAACGGGAGGAGGAGAGCTAGTGCCCTCTCAATAAGTTTGCAGACATCAAGTTGGGTGGGAGTGCCAACCTCCTTGAAGGTAGACAAGCTTTGCAGAGGGATCTGGACAGGTTGAATCGATGGGCCAAGGCCAGTGGGATGAGGTTCAACAAGGTCCTGCACTCGGGTCACACTGACCCCCTGCAGCCCTACAGGCTTGGGGAAGAATGGCTGGAGCTGCCTGGTGGAAAAGGACCTGGGGGTGTTGGTAAACCATTGGCTGAACATGAGCCAGCAGCATGCTCAGGTGGCCAAGGCCAACAGCATCTTGGCATGGATCGGGAACAGTATGGCCAACAGGTCCAGGGCAGCGGTCGTTCTCCTGTCCTGGGCACTGGTGAGGCCCCATCTCAAGTGCTGTGTACAGTTTTTGGGCCCCTCACCACAAAAAAGACACTGAAGGGCTGGAGTGTGTCCAGAGAACGGCAACGGAGTTGGTGAGATGTCTGAAGAATATGCCTTATGAGGAGCAGCTGAGGGAGCTGGGGGTGTTCAGCCTGCAGAAGAGGAGGCTGAGGAGAGACCTTCTCACTCTCTACAACTCCCTGAAAGGAGGGTGTAGCCGGCAGGGGGGGTGGTCTCTTCTCTCAGGTCACAAGTAACGGGACAAAAGGAAACAGCCTCAAGTTGTGCCAGGGGAGGTTCGGGTTAGATATCAGGAAAAACGTCTTCACCAAAAGGGTTATTAAGTATTGGAAGGGGCTGCCCAGGGAAGTGGTGGAGTCACCATCCCTGGAAGTACTTCAAAGATGTGTAAACATGGTGCTGAGGGACATGGTTTAGCGGTGGACTTGGCAGTGTTAGATTAATGGCTGGACTCAATGATGTTAAGTGTCTTTTCCAACGTAAATGATTCTATGATTCTATCACCCATTAGGAACCCATTTAAGACAGAAATATTCTAAATCTTCACCTTTTCTTTCTTGTGAGTTTTCTTATTCACCTTTCAAGCGGAGATAAAACCCTGGCTTTAAAGTAATCGGTAAAAAGCTAAACATGTTTCTTATGGTCTTCTGTCTCTACAAAATCTGCCTTCAAAATACTTCCTTTAAGTCCATGAAATGCTTCATAATTGAACGTAATTTTAATACACGTCTTCCCCAGTAAATAAAGCTGCCATAAGAACTGGCTCTATTCAAAGCACTGAGACCCAGCACACAAGCTGACAATGCTTCACCCCTTGGCCCTAAATGAGGGCATCGGACTGTCTATTTATCTCCAATGCTTGTATCATACTTTCCCTGTGATTTCTATCCTTATTGGCTCAGCTTTTGGAAGGAAACTGGATGGACAGAAGATATACAGTAAGACCTTCCCATGTAATTTGAGCAGCAGTCCTTCAGTAACGCACGGGCTCCACAGAGTTGCGGGGTTTGGGCAGGGGTTGCCCTGTGACTAGCATGTAGAGAATGAGCTGTGCCAAGCTATAGACTTGGTGAACCCAGCAGCAGCTGTTTGAACCTGAGAAAAGAAACTGAAGATTCAAACTGCATGATAAAATAAAAACCACCAAAAAAAAACCCCCAAAAGTTTAATCTACTCATGTTAGAGCAGGAATGAAAGAGACGGAACCAAGTGTCTTTTTGACAGGCCTTTTTCTATTTCGCATGTAAAATCACCTTGTGTACAGCATATGAAAATAGATATTAATAATAACAAAACAGGTAACTACAGTCCTCAGCACGCTTTACATACAGATACTCATTGTCTTCATGATATTGCAATTTCAAGTCTATTCCTGCCAACGGACTGTGAAAATCAACAGCAAACTCCATTTGCTAAGACACTCGCAAGCTCTGACTTGGCTAAGGAAATCTGGACTCAAGTTGTTTGTACAAAGCTCCCAGCAAGAGTTCTGGGGAAATCCTTACTCTTGCCATGTGGTCACTAGTGGGCAGCTTCAAAAGACCAAAGTCCTTTTGACATCAGAATTTCTGAACTTGCACTTGCCTATAACAAAAAAAAAATTGACATTAAACCAGCAGGCAACAGGATTTTTCCTAAATAAATTACTGGAAATAATTATATTATGCTGTAATTGTGCTGCCAAAGATGTAGCCTTTTCAATAAACCAACCTGAATATGGTCATTAAAAAAACTTGTGCACTTTTTGTTAAAGAATCAACATGCTTGATGTGACTTTTGACTCTCTCATAAAGCTGTTTTAAGGCTAAAATCAGGTCTACCCTCTTAATATTTTCATTATTGTTTATCAGGTGGATAATAAAATAGCCTGCAGGTCCTAACTGACAGTAACCAGAAAAAGTCCCTGGTGCATATCAAGTCATTGCAACAAAATTTGATGTAACAGCCAGGCCTGGTATTCACCTATAACTTTAGCAGAATTTCCCATGTCAGGGTATCCCTTTAGAAGTCCAAATACAGATATCTATGAGGCAACAGGTCATTTTGGCACAAACGCTTTTTCATTTGGGAAGCTGGTTGCAGCAATACTGCAGCTGCATCTCCATTAGGGGGAATGGAATCACTACCTTTATTAATGCAGCTACAACTGCCCCATTGTAGACAAAGAAACGCTCAAACAAACTATTCTGTAAAGAACACGAGTCTGCTTGCAAGGCCTTTGCACAGTGGCATGGTAGCCTTGGCAAGCTCTCTCAAGTTCTCCACTAGGAAGGGATGAGAATTGATTTCTTCAGAAGGCCATTGTCCTGGATGATGCAGCAGGACCAGACAGCAGACGGGAAAAGTTAGTAGGGATAACCCCTCCCTGCCACACGCTGGTTCCCCATACTCCAAAGGTCACGGACGGTGCCTGGTTTCCATGACCACCTCTGCATTCTGCATGCTGATGCTCTAGCCATATCCCATTCTGCCCAGAAGGTACATATAGAAATCCAGTCCTTTCATTTCCAGAGTAAATTACAATAACTATTTTGATATCAAGTAAAAAAATCCTAAAATGGACCTAAGTGAAGGTTAGTGCCATGTTCAACTTCTGAATACTGGCGTACCACCTCCGACTGCGAAAAGTTGCCCTCACTGCTTACCAGTGAGCCAGATTCCACCACAGCAAGAGGAAAAGCATGAGGAAACTACCCTCCAAAAACCAATTTTACAAACAGGTGTAACAACTTCGTAATAAAACACAGAAAACACTGTAGAATCACAGAATGGTTTGGGTTGGAAGGGACCTTAAACATCATCCAGTTCCAACCCCCCTGCCATGGGGACACCTCCCACCAGACCAGGTTGCTCCAAGCCCCATCCAGCCTGGCCTTGAACCCCTCCAGGGATGGGGCAGCCACAGCTTCTCTGGGCAACCTCTTCCAGTGCCTCACCATCCTCACAGCAAAGAATTTCTTCCTAATATCCAATCTAAATCTCCCTTCTTCTAATTTAAAACCATTCCCCCTTGTCCTGTCGCTCCACTTGCTGACCAAGAGTCCCTCTCCTGCTCTCCTGGAGCTCCCTTCGGATACTGGAAGGTTCAGAACTCCCTTCAGAACTGGAAGGTCCAGTTATAAGGTGGAAATTAATCTTTTTCTTTTCAAACAGACAGTGGGATAGAAGTGCGGAATGGCTGTATGTTATGGGCAGAAGATGAAGGCCACAGGGGAAGGGACAGCATGAAGGAGCCTTCACCCCGGAGGGGCGGACGGGCTGAGGGAGGGCAGGCAAAGGCAGAAGCGGCTCCGGGGTGGCGGAGACCGGGCCCTGGGAGGGGGGAAGCG
>VZRU01013118.1:4321-17614 GCA_013398155.1 Pedionomus torquatus
ACCCTGCCCTTGGCTTGGTTGAACTTCATGCCATTTGCTCTAGCCCACCTCTCCAGCCTGTCCAGGTCCCTCTGGATGGCATCTCTTCCCACCAGCATGTTTACCATGCCATCAAACTTGGTGGTATCAGCAGACTTGCTGAAAGTACAAGTAAAATTTTACTAGGAAAAAAACTAATTATGTTTCCTTAAGAGGCAGATCCCCACAACACTGAGCAGATCTCCCATAGGTACCACCTGTTTGCTCACAGAAACAGTGCACGCACCTTCCCAACCCCAATACATACTTGGTATGAAGCAGGTATTCCAATGCCACTGAACCAAAAATAAATAAATAAATCATCACACAAATTCTTCCCCCTCTGTCCCTCCAAGAACATCATCATTCAGATGCAAGTGAAACCAGGCAGTTTTGCTGTCTCATAAGCTGTAGCCCATTAAAGCACAAGCAGAACTAGTTTTAGCTTTACATGGAGAAAGGGATTTACGGCTTGATGAGAAACAAATTGCCAAAAAAACCCACTGCAAACTTGCAACTTAATTAAACGCCTTCTGTTGCGCGTAGCATGACAACTACCACCCCTGCTTTTTATGTCCCTAAAACCGCTCTTCCTTCTACCTGTTATTTACCTCCTGTGGACCACGTGTAGGAAAACGCTGGCACGTACCCTCCACGGGTTCCGTAAGCTCCTCCAGACAGCAGAGCGCTGTGTACTGCCACTCATGCCTGCCTTGCAATCAAACCTATCGAAATCCCCAAAGAGAAAGGGTTTGTTTCTGAGCGTTACACATCTTTGCCATTAAAAAAAAGCATCGTCAATAACTTCATTAGCTTGTTATGGAGCGTAAGGCACACCATCAAAGGTTAACAACCATTTCCCTCAGCCCAAAAAGCTCACCGGAGAAGTCAGACTTCAGAAAGACGACTCCCTTGAAACATTTGGCAGTCACACGCTCAGATTAACTAAGTATAACTGCAATGCTAAAAGCACCTTTTTAGTATTTCATTATCTCCCTGGCACATGGCACCATTCTATCGGCTTCATCTCGCACCCCTTTCATTCTGAAAGCACGCATCCATTAGTATTTGAAATGATTTAAAACAACTCCAAACTCTTAACACCAGACAAAATATTTCAACTGTAAGTGAAACTGCAAAGTATGGAAGTCTCTCAGTGAACCAGAAAATAGAAAAGAAGAGAAATCCAGTCTTGTGGTGAACACAATAGAAGTCTTGATGCTTTTGAAGATCCTGCACGTGAAGTAAAAATCTGACTGCTTCGAGAGCCAATTTCCACTCAGTATCTGTCTGGCAGCACACCACTGAGCCTTCAGGAAGACTCCTCCCACGGAAATTACAGTAATTAACCCCAGCGATTGAGGCAAAACACAGGCAAGCATTTCCCAAATTTCCAAAGTCCTTAACAGGCTTCAAGCACCTACTGGCCCCGCGTTGGTCCAACATTAGCCAACACAGAACCATAGTATGGTTAGAGTTGGAAGGGAACTCAAAGATCTTCCGGTTTTAACCCCCCTGCCCTGGGCAGGGACACCTCCCACCACCCCAGGTTGCTCCAAGCCCCATCCAGCCTGGCCTTGAACCCCTCCAGGGATGGGGCAGCCACAGCTTCTCTGGGCAACCTCTTCCAGGGACTCACCACCCTCACAGCAAAGAAGTTCTTCCTAAGATCTCATCTAAATCTCCCCTCTTCTATCCCATTACATTTTCAATCCTGGAAAACAAAGGTCAGCTCAGCTATAAGAGAGAAACTTTGGTAAAGAGTCAACTACAAGTAGGGCAGGAGACACCGACTCAGCACAGGCAGGATAAAACTGAGTGGGGACCATTAGAGAAGAGGAAGGTGACATCAGTAACACATGACAACAGAGAAATCCCATTTGCTGTTGTTCTCTGAGGTTAAGTTTCCACACAGAGAAAAAATTCTCCAAACTTTTCCTACTGGCAGCGGTACCGTAACTCTCACAAGAACTAAGAAGACCTTCTGACGGGAACAAACCTGACCTTTTGTTTTATGACAAAGTCATATGTATGCACCATTATTTGGTGCTGGTTCGACCTGTTGAGAGTCGATCCAGTAACGCTTCCTGGCTCCAAAAGGCCCCCAGAAAGAAAAGGGAAAAAAAAAAACAACCAACCAACCAAACAAACAAAAAAAAATGACAAAAAAAATTCACGACAGCTAAGCAGAGCATAGACTCTTCCAAGAAGCAGTCAAAATCCTCCTCCAGTGATCTGGTGGAAAAAATAACATGACAGGTGTGACAAAAACATGTGAATTTACACTCTGAAAGCAAATCCTTGCATGAAATCCTGCCCAGATAGGACGCTGGTTTACATCACTTTCTGAGAAGCTTGAATTCACATGGCAGATGTAGCTGCGTCGAGACTTTCTAACACCAAGATTTTCATACACAGTCCAGGTTGCCCATGAGACTGCTTTGGGGTTGGGTTTTGGGGGGGAAGGTTGTTGGTTGGGTTTTTTTTTAAGCCATTTTACTATCACCACCACACCTTGCATTTTCTTATATACGAGGAAGCAGAGCTCCTCTAGAGCTGTTTTATCCAAGGACACTGATAAGATAAAAGAGAGATTACCAGCACCTAGAAACAGCATGCCTCAATGATTACTTTGATTTGTAAAACCCCGTGAAACAGAACCTTGTACTTTAAAACGTGCCTGAATATTTTGGGTACAAAGACGGTCACGTCTTCTTTCTGAAGACACTGTCTTATAATTGTACACCCATAAACATGAACGCTAATTTTCTACTGCTATTTCCAAAACTTCCCAAAGAACTTTAAAGCTACTTTATCCAGGTTAGTTTCTTTCTTACCCAACTCCTTCCCAGACCCTTGCCTTCCAAAAAGCCAATGCCATCTTGTACTTAATTATGGAAGTGTCCATGGAATTATAGAATCGTTCCAGTTGGAAAGGACCTTACAGATCATTTATTTCCACCCCCTTGTCATGGGGCAGAGAAACCTGCCACTGGACCAGGTTGCTCAAAGACTCATCCAGCTGGACCTGTCCAACTGTTTTTAAACCCATGCTTTTAAAATAACCTCTATTTCACAGCAGAAATAATTGGGAGTACTGCTGCTATCCCCTAAAGCAGGAGCAGGCACTGCGAGTCCAGCCCCAGACCTTCCCCTCACCTCAGGCTGCTGATGTTCCTCGGTTTGAATCAAAGAATTCCTGGGTTGGAAGGGATCTTTCAGCTCATCCAGTCCAACCATCAGCCCAACACTGACTAAACCCATCACTAAACCATATAGAATCATATCTCTCTAAGCCCTCCTTCAGCTTTGGGCTACATTACAAGGAAGAAAACAGGTCCCAGCATTTCTCTTCCCACTTCCTTGACTAGCCATTCAATCCTGTTTCCACATAAATTAAGCCCCAGGTTCTTTCCACGCCTCCTGCAGCATACACCGTGACCACAGCTGCCACAGCCATTGCCATGCTCGAAGCTCNATAAAATAAAATAAAATAAAATAAAATAAAATAAAATAAAATAAAATAAAATAAAATAAAATAAAATAAAATAAAATAAAATAAAATAAAATAAAATAAAATAAAATAAAATAAAATAAAATAAAATAAAATAAAATAAAATAAAATAAAATAAAATAAAATAAAATAAAATAAAATAAAATAAAATAAAATAAAATAAAATAAAATAAAATAAAATAAAATAAAATAAAATAAAATAAAATAAAATAAAATAAAATAAAATAAAAACCACCCCAAACCCTTCATTTACTATTCATTTTCTTTTTAGCTGAGGAAATCCAAGAATCAAGAATCATAGAATGGCCTGGGCATGAAAGGACCTTTCAGATCATCCATTCCAACCATCAAGCCAACATTGACAAAACCCCCCACTGACCCACATCCCTCAGCACCACGTGTCCAGCTTTGAAACACTTCCAGGGATGGGGACTCCACCACTGCCCTGGGCAGCCTCTTCCAGGGCATCAAAACCCTTTCAGTTTAATTTTTTTTCCAAATATCCAACCAAACCCCTCCCCTGGAGCAACAACTCTTCTGATCCACAAGAAGAATTACCCCAAATCAGCAGCTTGGCAGATGCTGCTCTCTCCCGTGACAGCACCACTCAAGCCCTTCAGACCACAAAAGATTAGAGAAATCCCTGCAATTTTTGGTTCAAGCCTACCTAGTGAGAAAAACTCGAGTGACCCGCACTTCCCCCGTGCCTAAATACCGAAAGCAAACCCAGAGGCACAACCTAACCCACCTGTGCTCACTAATTGCTAGAAACAATCAAACACAAAAGGCAGCAGCAAGACACAATCATGTAAACATTCAGAATTTCTATCTCAATTGGCCTTTTCCTCCTCCAAAACGACATCAGAAGGAAGACCACTGTACCTATGGTACTACCTCCACAGTTCATGAGGTCTAGTCGCCTGTTAATAACTTCTTTTTGGCCAAAATATTGCTTCAGCTGTGACCGGCAGAATACTTGAAAATTCAAAAAGTTGTGATTCTACAAGCCTAAATTTATCCACAAAGTCTTGAACTAGCGTTTTGGGCCAATAAGATCTTCTATACATTAAATCGTCTCAATAAAAAAAAAAAAAATTAAAAAAAATGATGCTTTAGAAGTTGTTTTTAAATATTTAGAACAAGACTCTGATCTCAGTGATTTTGGTTCATTGGTGGCATCCCATGATACCAGCGCAGCTCCTAAACATAAGATATTACTTTTTAATAGCTCCATTAAACATGTTTCAAGATACAAAACACTTTTGTGAGGCCTGGGGGGAATGAAAAAAAGAAAAGGAAATTATGCGATGTGAGTCAATTACGCTCTCTGTGAGTCAACGCTGGCTCCTCTTCACTCTTTAAATATCTGCACAGAAGACTGTTTCATAACTGCATTCTGCCTCGGACTTCTTGACAGCACATGATCATTAATTATTTCCTCCTCCTAGACTCAAAGGAAAAAAAAAATAGAGGAAAACTACCTAGTTTTTAATAGTTCATGGTAGGTGGTATATGAAAAACATACCAGGCATTGGAACAATACTAATTTAGTCTACAATAAAAGTTTATTATAGGGTTGGACATCACATTATCCACCGGCATCCAAATCGGTTTTGTTTATGCAAGCGGCGTTTTAAACCGCGGTTTAATATTGCCAGTCGCGAGCACACCGGCNCCACCACTGCCCTGGGCAGCCTCTTCCAGGGCATCAAAACCCTTTCA
The DNA here is from genome assembly GCA_013398155.1 of Pedionomus torquatus. Lineage (NCBI taxonomy): Eukaryota > Metazoa > Chordata > Aves > Charadriiformes > Pedionomidae > Pedionomus > Pedionomus torquatus. The sequence continues at coordinate 9,576 of VZRU01013118.1, forward strand.
GTTTAATTTTTTTTCCAAATATCCAACCAAACCCCTCCCCTGGAGCAACAACTCTTCTGATCCACAAGAAGAATTACCCCAAATCAGCAGCTTGGCAGATGCTGCTCTCTCCCGTGACAGCACCACTCAAGCCCTTCAGACCACAAAAGATTAGAGAAATCCCTGCAATTTTTGGTTCAAGCCTACCTAGTGAGAAAAACTCGAGTGACCCGCACTTCCCCCGTGCCTAAATACCGAAAGCAAACCCAGAGGCACAACCTAACCCACCTGTGCTCACTAATTGCTAGAAACACAATCAAACACAAAAGGCAGCAGCAAGACACAATCATGTAAACATTCAGAATTTCTATCTCAATTGGCCTTTTCCTCCTCCAAAACGACATCAGAAGGAAGACCACTGTACCTATGGTACTACCTCCACAGTTCATGAGGTCTAGTCGCCTGTTAATAACTTCTTTTTGGCCAAAATATTGCTTCAGCTGTGACCGGCAGAATACTTGAAAATTCAAAAAGTTGTGATTCTACAAGCCTAAATTTATCCACAAAGTCTTGAACTAGCGTTTTGGGCCAATAAGATCTTCTATACATTAAATCGTCTCAATAAAAAAAAAAAAAATTAAAAAAAATGATGCTTTAGAAGTTGTTTTTAAATATTTAGAACAAGACTCTGATCTCAGTGATTTTGGTTCATTGGTGGCATCCCATGATACCAGCGCAGCTCCTAAACATAAGATATTACTTTTTAATAGCTCCATTAAACATGTTTCAAGATACAAAACACTTTTGTGAGGCCTGGGGGGAATGAAAAAAAGAAAAGGAAATTATGCAATGTGAGTCAATTACGCTCTCTGTGAGTCAACGCTGGCTCCTCTTCACTCTTTAAATATCTGCACAGAAGACTGTTTCATAACTGCATTCTGCCTCGGACTTCTTGACAGCACATGATCATTAATTATTTCCTCCTCCTAGACTCAAAGGAAAAAAAAAATAGAGGAAAACTACCTAGTTTTTAATAGTTCATGGTAGGTGGTATATGAAAAACATACCAGGCATTGGAACAATACTAATTTAGTCTACAATAAAAGTTTATTATAGGGTTGGACATCACATTATCCACCGGCATCCAAATCGGTTTTGTTTATGCAAGCGGCGTTTTAAACCGCGGTTTAATATTGCCAGTCGCGAGCACACCGGCGAGATTCGTTCATTTATCCTTTAAAAAGCTAAAACAACACCAGGACTCCGGGATGAAAGCTCCGTGCGTGAGTGTGCTCACACGGCTTCTGGGAAGAGTCTGCTCGCAAAACCAAGGGGATGATTCAGCCTGTCTCTGTGTACTTCTTCTTTCATTCTTAAGCAACTGAACGTAAATCTGGATTAACCATTCCAGCATTTTGCATTAGCTCATTTTCCACATCCTGTGTTGGTGACTTTTGGACACTACTGAACCAGGACCACATAAGCAGATGTGACCTCAAAGTGAGAAGCCCAATATCCCATTACCTGTATCATAGAAATAAAGTTTTCACTAGAACTTACTGTGGCCACATTTCACAGAAATTCACAATAGTTTTGTTTATTTAAAATAAATCTCAAATTTATACAAAATAACTTTCTACACCCTGAGCTTACATCTGCAATTACTGAAAAACTGATTTCTGAAGAGTCTGGCAATATCTGAAGCAAGATAAATAAGAAGATAGTTGTCATCTATATTCATTATAAGAATTCACAGAACCACAGAATGATAAGGGGTTGGAAGGGACCTCTGGAGATCATCCAGCCCAATCCCCTGCCAGAGCAGGTCCGTCCAGAGCAGGTCCCACAGGAATGCGTCCAGGTGGGTTTGGAATGTCTCCAGAGGTGGAGACTCCCCCACCTCTCTGAGCAGCCTCTGCCAGGGCTCTGCCACTCTCACAGGGAAGAAGTTCCTCCTGTTGAGATGGAACTTCTTACGGTCAAGTTTGTACTCATTTCATCTTGTCCTTTCACTGGGCACCACTGGAAAAAGCCTGGCCCCATCCTCCTGACACCCACCCTTGAATTATTTCTAGGTGTTGATCAGATGCCCCCTCATCCTTCTCTTCTCCAGACTAAACAGACTCAAGTGTCTCAGCCTTTCCTCCTAAGAGAAATGCTCCAGGCCCCTGATCATCTTTGTGGCCCTCTGCTGTCCCCACTTCAGCAGTTCCCTGTCCTTCTTGAACAGCCAAGTCCAGACCCAAACCCCAGGACTCCAGATGGGGCCTCACCAGGGCAGAGGGACACGATGACCTCCCTCTGCTCGCTGGTCACACTCTTCCTGATGCACCCCAGAATCCCCATTGGCCTTCTTGGCCACCAGGGCACATTGCTGGCGCATGGTGGACAACAGGATGACCAAAACACCCAGGTCTTTTTCCTCAGAGCTGCTCTCCAGGAGGTCAGCCCCAACCTGTACTGGTCCCCAAACCTGTTGCATGAGAGAAACTACAAAGTGCAGGCAAGAGTAAGTAACCTCATTAACAATTAGTCAATTTTACTTAGCAATCCACCGAGAGCCAGCTGGCTGCCAAGCTCAGCATCATCACACACCAATTCTGCTTTGAAACTAGGTGGAAAAAGTGAAATAACTGCAGTCTGCACCCAAAGAGGAGGCTCTGCCTCCAAAGTTTGCCCAGACTATTAATCTTATTCCTCTAATAATTCCCCGGTTTCTCTGGAATTCAGACAGTGTTTTGTGTGCTCACAGATCATGAATAAAGCCTTTAAGACCCCTACATCTACCACTGCCAATTCCCAGTTTGCCATACTCACTCACCCTGAGCACAAAGTGTCCTAACGTGGAAATAACACGGGTTAAGCTTAATAAATGTCTATAGACCCGAATAATTAAATTGCCCATGTTATCAGAAAAGTGCCAATACCTTCTTTTTCACTTTCTGTGTGATATCACTGCTTAAATGCTTATTGATCTGAGGTGTGAGGGAAATCTATCAGTACTTACAGCTATCCTACACACCCTCACAACCTGGCATTTACGCCACCGATAACGGCATCTCTCCCCCCCAGGAGACCCGCAGTCGATCTGTCAGGCGTCACCTATTTCAGCAAATCTTTCTAACCAAGCAAATACAAACCCCTCAGTTAGGTGTTCTGCCAGCACACCTTCAAATGCACTCATGGCCAAATTGGAATAGAAGGAAAATGAGGCTAAATTCAAGCCTATCAAGATCTATCCTAAAGCTGCATTTCTCTAGACAGGACCTGCCTTTTAGCTCTGGTGAAGCCAAGGAGCATAAAGACGTACTGCCCCTGACAAGGTGGCCATGGCCTCAGACACTCATCCTTCCACCGGCATCAAAGAAAAAACACAAATGAGAACGGCATGGGGACCACGCTAAGGCACATGGAAAATAAGGAGGTGGCTGGTGACAGCCAAGGTGGCTTCACTGAGGGCAAATCACGCCTGGCAAATGCGGTGGCCTTCGTCGATGGAGTTACAGAGCTGGTATATAAGGGAAGAGCAACTGATGTCACCTACCTGGACTTGTGCAAAGCGTTTGATGTTGTCCCTGCCTCTAAATTGGGGAAATGTGGATTTGACAGATGGACCACTCGGTAGATAAGGAACCAGCTGGATGATCATACTCAAAGAGCTGTGGACAAAGGCTTGACATCCAAGAGGAGCCCAGTGACAAGTGGCGTTCCTCAGGGGTCTGTATTGATCTGTAAAGGTCCCTTCCAACTCAAACCATTCCACAATTCTGTGACAGAAGTGAAAACCCTCCTCTCCTGGCAGCAATACGTATTACGGGCAAACAACGAGATTTTATTGCACAGTAAGAACAGGAAACATCCTTCAGGCTCTTTCTCCACCAGTACCACCGTGTCCTCAATAAATTTCTTACCCCCATAACACTTTCTATGTTGCATTTGTCATTGTTCTAAGGAGAAAAGATCCGCTTACAAACAACATAAGTCTTCCTTTTGTAGCCCTACGTGTACATTCAAGCTTTTTATTATGAGAAAAACAGGAGTCCTGTACAGACACGTACGGAGCAGTAAAATCATCTGGAAGATAATCCCTGGAAGAAGACACCTCTGGGAAGGGATAGCGAGGAAGGTGGCCTGGTGTCAGCCTACCGTACGCTACGCCTGGGTGGTGAACTGCCGGTCCTATCTTCAGCAGCAGCACTTGCCTGACTGTTATTACTCAAATCTCATTTCCTAATCTATACCACAACAGCAAAGCATAAGCGTACCTTGTGCTAGATTTTTTTTTTTTTTTTTTTAAGAAAAAAAAAAAAAAGACAAACTTTTTCAAATCTCTATTTCACAGGTTTAGTGCGAGAGCAGCCAAGTAAAACCAGAGGATTTGAGAGCTGGAAGGTGGAACTAACGGCTGACGATTGCATTCACTCAACTGTGATAAGCAGCAGCCAGAGCAGTTTCTTAGAAGTCACTCTTAATCCACCACGAGAAGGAGTGGACGTCAGCCGAGCTGAGGATTCCAACAGAATCCTAGAATGGTTAGAATTCGAAGGGACCTGAAAGATCATCCAGTTCCAGCCCCCCTGCCCTGGGCAGGGACACCTCCCACCACACCAGGTTGCTCCAAGCCCCATCCAGCCTGGCCTTGAACCCCTCCAGGGATGGGGCAGCCACAGCTTCTCTGGGCAACCTCTTCCAGTGCCTCACCACCCTCACACCAAAGAATTTCACCCCAATATCTAATCTAAATCTCCACTCTTCAAGCTTAAAACCATTACCCCTTGTCCTATCACTATTATTCCTGACCAAGAGTCCCTCTCCTGCTCTCCTGTAGGCTCCCTTCAGATCCTGGAAGGCTGAATCAAGTGTTAATTCCTTCCAGCAAATATTGCACCTGTGTGGAAGGGTGCAACACCTCCCAGTGCAAAAGAACTTTTATCTTTTCCCCAGAAGACTCCCTTTTAGTCACAGCTATTCTACAAACGGCATAAGGACAACTTTCCTTCTTCAGATAAGCCAAGTATCAAAAGACTTAATTGCCCGGGTGACAGAACGCATGAAGTTCCCTAACTCTCGCTCAACGATCAACTGAACAGCAGAGATGCTGTATTAAAGACTCCACGCATCTTAAAAATGCTTTTTTAGAGCATCCGTAGGAAGGACAAGTCCATTAATGGCAAACTGGAAGATTATTTCCCAAGCTTCTAAGCTTTTAGCTCGAGCAGAGAGAGGTAACTGGAGTCACTAACCAACAAACTCACAAAAGACTAAGGAACACAAGGAGAAAACTCTGTGTTCCAGAGGACAAATCAACAACACTTTCCAGTTGATGCTTTCTCCACTTTCTAACAGGCACATGCACCATGGACACGGTGTATACATTTTTTACCTATATTTAATCTTCTGTAGTTAGAGGTAGATAAATCTATCTACACCCTCAGGCAATCGCTGTGGGTATTTCGACTCCGTCAGAAAAGGTTCTGCTAATTTTAAAGGCTTGAGTTCCACCACGCTGAAGGAAGAAGCCTGGGTCTAAGCCTATTTAAACAGTTCCAAGCGCTGTCTCTAAAAATAGAGGGAAGTTAAACATAGCTGGAAGCACACTGCAGAAACCAAACAGATCGCTCCACCAGCGCTAGGAATGACTGGCAGGACACGCTTTCCTGGCTGCTGGCGCCTTCCATCAGTGGGACTGGCCAGACCCAGTGCAGGAGAAGCAAAGGAGAAGAGACACAGTTTGGTGAGGAAAAAAAAGAAAGAAAAAAATAAAAACTTCAGCGAGCTAACTGCTGCGGTAGCCCTTAGCTATTAATAGAATATAGCCATTAGGAGCGCTTAATGGTTAGCTATTTTTCGGCTATTCCTTGATTAACATAATTAAATAAAAATTCAGAGCGAGCGATTAAAAACCTCAAGCCGGTTGGAAGCTGACTTGAATACAAAACTTGAACTGGGGCGTGGAAGTGTGTTTCTTTCCAGGTGCCTTCCCCTGGTGAAGAATGTCCACTGCTCCATCACGGGCAGAACCCTCTCCGCAAATCTGCATACAGTGATTAATTTTACCAATTAACATAATGGCTAGGAGACGGGTTAGGCGAGGAGCGTATAATCCTGGGAGGGAAAAAAAGGCCCCTTTTCTAAATGGAGGTACCAAGGAAACACCATTTTCCCAGTTGATGTATCCGAGGATGGTAAAGAAGTACCATCGATGGTGATAAACAGGACTATTGAGGGAATTCAATTCATAAAGGGCTAGTTTGGGGGGTTGCTTTGCTTTAAAGATTAAAAATAAAATAAAATCTGTTAAGAGATGCAATTTAAATCAACAATTTAAATCTAAGCCTTAATCTCCAGGCCACAAATGGCTGCAGTCCGTTCCAGTGTTACCCAACAACGTAACCCCGAGCAGAAAAAGACACAAGTTAGAAGCACTGGTATTTGAATACAGAACACCAAGCTGCTTCTCAAGACAAGATTTTTGAAGGTTGCATAAGCTCTTTAGTGAGTCTTCTGATACCACTGCAAAAATCCATATTGATAGGCCTCTCAGATTTCAGCTCTTCAATAATGCATCTAATAATAAAAAAAATAAATAAATCAGAGGAAGTGACTGAATAAGGTCACAGTGGGTTGGTTCCTTTTGATTTATTTTTTTTTTCCTTAGAATCAAACCACAGCACCAGTTTGATCAAAACAATTTTAATTTTGTTTTACCTCGAGAATACTGCATGAAATAATACATTGGTGATTTGATGAGCTATTTTCACCTCTCCAGTGACACAAATACTACGCTGGTCCAATTCAACTCCGTAATATTAGGGCATCGTAATAATAAAAAGCGGCATTTGGTCCTTCAGTTTTTCTACCCATTATTCCCACTTCATTATGACTTTTTTTTTTTTTAAAAAAAAAAAAAAAGATGGTTAAAAGCCATAATTGAAGAATCTCCTCTCAAGTGCAAAACAAGCTCTAATAAGAGCCTTTCAATTGCAGGGTACATAGAGTTTTGGAGCCCGGCTCTCTATTTCCGCGTACTCAAGTTTGACAAAAACAATCATCTCCTGTAATTGACAATCAAATATTTACTACTCCACAGCATGTTCTGCCGTATATGACCTTATTTACTGGGAACAAAGAGTCACTCCTGGTTTACATTCATTAGCAGACCAAGAGGTATCTCCCAAGTACCGCGTCGTCAACTACTCGGGATTCTCTGTTCAAGTTCAGAAAACATCAGGCCCACTATGTTTTAAAAATTAAGTAGATCGCTTGCCCCTTCCAAAAGGAGGAGTAACGCTGATCTGTTGCTGTTTCTGTGCTCTGAGGCATAACTGATCACACAAAATCTATACCGTTCTCAGCCATTTCATGGCATTGCCCCCTCAGTCGGGTGACCAAACCAAACCCTGCTGACGACCCTTAAAGCTTGTCTTTGGAACACGCACAGTCTCTCTGAGATTAAGCCTTCACAAACTTTACTTCATTTCCTATTACAATCAACTGGTTTACATACTGGATCAAAGTACCAATTACAAGATGTCAACGTTTTGTTGCTTGGCTACTAAGCGCCGTATTTTTTTCCTCTTTTCACAGCGACTAGCAGAGGAATGTCAAGAATTCCTTCTTACACTGAAGCACACCATCAGCTGCCCCTGAAACAGACCTGGTAATCGTCAACGTGCTCTGCTACACATGACAAGCATTGGAAAGAACTTCTTCTGAATGCACTACGGGAAACGTTATCTGAAGGCAGCCACCATTTCCCTCCTACTTCCATTAATTTCTTCTGCTTTTAAGACAATCCATCGGTGCAAACAGTCCCAATCCCAGAAAACAACAACACGACCAACCCCAGAATATACTAATTCCTCTGACTATACTGTGAATTTCGACGTATGGTGTCTTGCTTATTTTGGGCAAATATAACACCATGTAACCCAAAAATCAAAGCCAACTTTAGGTAGCCAAGCCTTAAACCAACAGAGTCACAGAGTCATACAATGGTTAGAGTTGGAAGGGATCTTGAAGATCATCGAGTTCCAACCCCCCTGCTCTGGGCAGGGACA
>VZRU01013119.1:7606-17487 GCA_013398155.1 Pedionomus torquatus
ATACACCCGGGAGGACCTTTCCCACGCAGAGTCCCGGCTTAGCTTGGGATTTGGAGGGGACACTCAGGTCCCCGCAGACGATAACTGCTCCCCGTGGGTCTCTCCTTGCAGCGCTGCAGCCGAGGGAGTTACACTACGTATGTCAGGAGGTGCAGGATCCATCCCACGTGAAGGACAACTGTCACTTTATTAAATAGTGATATCAATGATCGTCTGCCTGGCACTCGCTGTGCCTCAGTTCAGGGCTCTGCATTCAGAAACCGGAGCATCTTCTGATCGAAAAGAGCACTTTTTATAATCTCATCCCACACGGTTTTGCGTGCGGTAATACATCCCAGTGAGACTATTAGACAAATAGGGTCTTAAAATCTTATCTCAGATCTTGCTCAAACATGCGATTTTTGTAATCATAAATGCTAAAAATACTGCTCACATGTAAGAAGACTAACTGCAAGCGGGATTCAGGCTTTTCTGAAATTGCTGCAGTCCAGGAAAGTCATAGTTAATATATAACTCTCTTGACAAACAGCTCAGATGACAACATACTTATAATTATAGTTATATCTGATCACGTCGCCCAGGGAAAAAGGAAGGTGATATTGCAAATGCGGAGGGGCCACATCCTAATCTCTGTCTCCCAACCAGATCGCCTTGAACCTCTCTGGGAATTACTGCCAAGCGCTGTTGGTTAACTGGCCCCAGGAAGGGATCAGACAGGGATGATGTGCCCTCACCTGGGCATCCCTAATGTCATGAGCTTGTACAGTACCCGCTTGACACGATGCTGGCAAATTAGAGCAGCCTAAAAAGGCAGGCAGGTAATAGAAGCAGGGTAGACTTGAGCTTGCGTCTTCTGTCCCTGGGAGGTTTGCAGGGCTGGCAGATGGGAAGCCAAGTACTTACGCCACTGTCATTACTACCATGGTGTCGCTTGTATGCCAGCTCCCTGGGGAGCGACCCAGCTACCGGGGCTGTGGCAGGAACAAAAAGGCCAGTGCAGGACAAGTGGATGGAGAGAGGCCCCAGGGCTGAGGAAGCACTAGGGTTTATGTCCTACATCTCTGGGTTTCATCCTGCCTGGTGCCACCCTTCTGTGGAGCTGCTACAACAGAGTCTCCCTGGGCCACCCCTTGGCTTGCCAAAGGAGCTGATGCTCTTTGAGATTTACCCAGTCTCCAGTCTGGTGATGCTTTTGAACCTTCTGTAGGGTCCCAAGTATAAAAAACACCCAACACAACTGGCTCAGCAGGACAGGTTCCTGTCTGTCCCCTTTCTCTCCAGGCTGAGCACTTGTCCCCATCAAACAGAACACCACCCCCAGCCCATGGATTTCAGCGGACCGCTCTCTCTAGTATGTAGGGGGTGGTGGTACCGTGTATTTACACTGCTCACAAGGCTGTCCTTCTCTTTGCATTTGCTCTAAATACCCACTAGATTCCCAGGATGAATATTCCCTGGATAAATATTCCCAGAATGAATATTCTTATATGGTTTTGTAACAGTTTTTTGGCTGAGACCGAATTTCCTAATGTGTAAATTTGTCTCTTCCTTTCTTTCTTTTTTTTTTTTTTTTTTTTTTGCTATGCATAAGCCTTAAACTCTATCAATAACGAATTGTTTCATGTGTCTCAGACAAAGTGTAATCAACAGACAGGATGGTGGAGAAGTGTGAAATGACAGAGTGACATTCTATGCTTAAATAAGCAAACTACACCCAAATCGAACAATGGCTCGAAAATGTTTCCATAATAAGGGTGCATAAATTACCCCATTACTTGGAAAGCTCTTACTTGCATCTTACCAGCCACATTTCTAGTATTCACGAAAGCCAATACACTCCGATCATGATAGACATGCCTCTGTTACAGTAATTATAAAATGCTTTGTGAAAATATCATTGTGTCTACAGAGCTACTGAAGTTGTACAGTCTCCTTGGTATTTGTTTATTGCCTCTGTGAATTTTAAAAAAAATATAGTTAAAAAGAGGAAGAAAATCTACATTTGGAAAAAAGACAGACCACTTCTTGATGCTTATTGTCTGCGGGGGAAAAAAAAATATTTCAGGTTGTGCCAATACGTGTTAGTCATTTACTGATAATGGAAGGGGGGGTGGGGATGATTCATTGGAAAAAGGCAGGCAATAAATCCTGATCAGATGAAAACATTTCAAAAAGGTGTACTGACAGTTTCCCATGTATGGTCTCTAGTACATATGTGTATGCACCTGTGCGTGAGAAGGGTAAGAGAGGAGGAAGGGAGGACGAAAGCCACCCGGAGTTGGGTGCTCTGGCAGTGCCATCCCTGGCTCCATGCAGCCCCTCCAGACCCCACTGAGGGCAAGATAATTGCTCCTCTCTCTTGCTCTCATCTTTGAAAAGAAATTGCTATTCAGTGCACAATTATCTTTTTTATTCTGGGGGGTCCTACACTCTGAAAAATAACAACTTTTTTTTTTTTTTCCTTTGAAGGAAAAAAGTTCAGCCAAAATTAGAACCCTTATAATTATTCCAAGATAACAAATCCCAGCATGTTATATATATATTTTTTTTTAAATCTCAAATTTTCTGGTTAAGTTGAACACTACACATGTAATGCTATAAAAAGTAAATTTAACTCTTTCAGGATTACTGAAAAACTAGTAAATAATTCTACCAATAACTGAAAAAAAGAAAACACAACAATAAAAGAGATATAACTGAGCTTTAATTTCACAATCGGATTTACCATTTCATCAAGGTGACATGAAGTATCTGACCTGCATATGATTTCAGTCCTTATTACAGTTGCTGGATTTCTTAAAAAGATTGCTTTAATTGTATTTTATTAGTATAAGAGTCTTGAAATATAAGTATTTTCAAAATTAAAATTAGTCAATATATATCAAAGAAGTGAAAAAATGCGAAATGCCTTTAAGAATTGTTCTGAATTAATTTTAACACATGATTTAAGAGGAAAATGTACTTATATCTTGCTATTTTTATTATAAAAATGGACTTGGAGCAAGTTTGGAGAGAAACTGTCCACAGACAGTGAAGTGTAAAGTGCCAAATAATAAATATTTGGCATACTCATGTTTTTTTTTTAAATACTCAGTTTTGTTTATTTTTTTTTTTAATTGCCTGGTTTTAACAAGCCAACAGGGTATGGATGCATGAAAGGCATCGCCTGCATCTCAAATTAACCATAGCAAGCCCTTCCACTTACCTGGAAAACCTGATCCATACGCTAAGATTTTATATGTTAATTTATACCGTAGAGTTCTTAACATCTGACATCGGCTGTAACATTACAAGTTGTGCTATGACTTTATTAAGGGATGATTCCCAAAGCCCTAAAGAATACTTATTATGTTGTAATATATATTTCCGAAGAGGATTAGGTCTATGATGCTAAAACCTAGACGTTTTAAAAGCGAGTTTACTGAAATGAAAAAGATTACATACGTTCCTTTGTGTTGCACTAGGTAGAGCTTTTTTCACCTTCATCTCAACTGTATCACAAACCTCAGCGGTATCACGACTGAGAAACGCATTTCAAATACCTTGGAATTTCATTACCAAAATGGGATATTCCAGAAAAGGCCGTGTGGCTTGGGCTGAACCCCAAACTGAACAGCTGACACTGGGAAAAACCTGGAAAAATGGGGGGGAAAAGGGACACATCCCTTCCTTCAATGTGTTAATGAGATACGTTGAACTGAGCAGCAGCTGGATTTCAAGGATCACGTCTGCTTTTGGATGCTAGACTTTAAAAAGGATTGTAAAAGTTGAAAGCAGAGCAAGAACAATGAAAAAGTTTAGAAAACCTGACCTGTAAGAAAAGACTGATGAAACTGGGTTTGCTTAATTTAGGAAAGAGAGGGTGGGTAATGGTTTTCCAAGATGTAAAAGGTTGTTGCAAAGAAAAACACCATCAGTTGTTCTCCGGATCCACTGGGGGTAGAACGAGAAATAATCAGCTTAATTTGCAGGGAAAAAAAAAAATGTAGGTTAGATATTAGCTAAAATGTCAAACTATAACGAGAGTTAAGCACCGGGAGAGGTTACCTGGGAGTATTGTAAAAAATCTGGCACTGGAGGTTTTTGGGGCTGGGTCAGAGGAGCAGCGGGGAATGCTCTGGGTACAGGGAGCTGCCGCGGGCACAGGGCACGGCGCGTGTCCTTCAGGGCTCACCCAGCACTGCCCACTCACCTCCACAGAAATCAAACCATTGAACTTCATTGCAGAATAGCCTGGTCAGGGTAGGATTTTCAAACCATAGCATTTTGTTTGAAACAGCCCCACGTACCCCACATCCCCCCCCTTTTTTTTTTTTTTCAGTTATCAACCCGAGGACAAATAACTTTCTTTTTGGCATTCTCCCCACACTTGTTTGACATGTCCTCTCTCAGGTCAGTCCTTATTTAAATACCAACCTATTTATACGCAAACACAAATAAATCTATCTTTAAATATATACATCTTTTAAATAGGAAAACGGATTGGTTACCTTCCTTGAAGAGAATTTACGTTATGTGTGTGTAAAAGCAGAAAGCCCCTTGTTTTTTCACCACCTGCAATCCTTGCCAGCATCACCTGCAGTACGTGTTCCCCACAGCCCAGGAACCAAACCAAGCTGGCCTTTCCCTGTGGGATGGTTCATAAAATTCTCAGTCCTCAGCACTGAAGACTACTCTGTCCCCAAGGTCACCTCATGTTCTCAGTCAAGGAGGTATTGGATATTTGTCAATATTGCCTTCCTCCTGCAGGCAAAATACAACTTTTTTGTTGTTATTTTTGGTAAAACTTATGTGCTCAGAAGGGAACTTTCCCAGAGACAACTTTGAGATGGTGCCATGAGCTCACATAGGAGCTATGGAGCAATGAAAATCCCACCACACTGGGGGTTTTGGAGCAAAATGGAGGGAAATCATATTTCTTATGATGTAAACTGAGGGCAGCAAATGGAAAGGAAAGGAAAGGAAAGGAAAGTTAAATTTTCTCTTTCTTGGGGATGGGTAAAAAAAACCAAACCACACATGGACAACAGAAGTGTTTATTAATGTACACCATGAAGGCATTAAGCACTGATTTCAATAAAAGGCAATAAGAAATCATGAATTCCACTTCCAGGCTTCACTTGATCCAGTACATGGTAGCTACTGTGCCCTTCCCTCTGGCATGATCACCATTTGCTTCCCCTGCTGAGTTTACACTGTGGAGTGTGTCCTGCCACACACCCCCATCCTCCTTCTTTACGGGACAAATCTGGGAGTTGATGAGGGTATTTCTTCTGTAGGTTGGAGCAATGAACACCTGGCTTTGTGGATGTCTGGAGCAGGAGAGCAAGGTCACCACAGGAGGGGTGCTCCTGAGCTTATAGCCCAGTAGCAGTCATCTGGGAAAAAGGATCCTGGTCCCTGCATTCAACCTGGGTTTTATATTTAACCATCACTGGGTAAAATGCAGGGAAGCTAGAAGCAGCCTTCACCCTTGGCCAGCATCTGAGCCACTGGGTTTGGTGAGGCTCCTTCCTGGGGGATGCAGTGCACTGGCTGTACATGGAGAGGTGCAGGCTCAGCCTCTCACCTTATATTATAGCCAGTTTTCCATTTACAGGGATAAATGCTTTTGTCTTTATCAGGGCTGCTGCTGAAAACCTGTACAAATTTTAAATGTGTTTTAAATTTATGAGATAAAAAAAAAAAAGAGGGGGCAATGGCAATGGAGCACATTTGCACAGTGGCTCAACTTGAGAAGTGTGTAAATCTACACTCTTTTCATCCAGCTCTGTTCTCTTCTCAAAGAAAATCCCCAGTGAAATACTATTCAGAAAAGAGTCACTTTCAAATACGGGAAATGACAGTGCTTTTAAAGTGGCATCTACATGCCCCAAATCCAGGGAAATCTTAAAGATACAGCATGAATCTGCTCTCAAGCACTGATGCCATCATCCTTTCAGATACAGAATAAAACTGTATCTGATAGAGAAGTTGCTTGCCAGGGTCTATATGCCAAACAGACCCTGACTGCATCCTTAAACCAAACATTTCTCTTACACAGTAAAAAAGGAACATCAGGATCAGCAAGAACTGAATTATACTGAAAAAAAAGCATCCGTAGGTGTTATCGGGAACTGAGGATGCTGTGTTTAAGTGATGTGCTATCAGCTCACAGCCAGGTCATGTCAAGACACACAGCACTGTCAGGTCCCTCACCAGCACAGGATATCTTGTTTCTGTCTGTTTGCAAGTTGTTTGTTCACTCACGGCTTTAAATTGTGCATTTCACTATTTCTGTTGACAAGGTGCATCAAAGGATATTTGGAAGATTTCAGAGAGGAGAATCCATGTTGTGGATGCCCCATTCCTGGAGGTGTTCAAGGCCAGGCTGGATGGGGCTTTGAGCAACCTGGTCTGGTGGGAGGTGTCCCTGCCCATGGTGGGGGGGTTGGAACTCAATGACCTTTGAGGTCCCTTCCAACTCTAACCATTCTACGATTCTATATTTGCCCCTGGTAGCAGAAAGCTTCTGTCCAGAACTGCACCCTATTACATTATCTTGCCAGTCCCTGATGTTGTCAATATCTGAAAAATTTTGTGTACCAGATTTTCTCTCACTGTACCAAAGAGTTCTTATTGTGACCCTTTCTTACTCCTCAACAAATTCATTTTGTAGAAAGAAAGCAAAACAAGGCTCCTCTTCCCCTCTGCAAACCTTTTTATTAAGTCCCAAGCCTCCTCCATATACCTGGGCTCCCTGGCTCTTCTTCTTGTCTTCTCCTTTCCTCCAGCTTCTGTGAAGCACCTTCTCTCCCACCTCAGCAAATAGACATGCATCCTGTTACCCTGGAGAAAAAAAAAAATAAATTCAGAACAGGCACAAAAGCATCAGTTTTCCAGATTTTCAGTTGGGTTGGGTATTGGAGCTGTGAATGCTCGGTTCTCCCATCCCTCTGTCCTCAAACTTTCTTGCTATTCCCTGAGCACACCTCAGTCCTGTTGTTTACGTGATGCCTCTCCCATGACCATCTTTCTCTTTGACTCGCTGTTGCTCGGGAGCACCCACCCAATCCCTTTGTGGTCGCTCTCAGGCTGATCAGCCACATGGAGAAAGGTTTGGCTGCACCAAGATGCATGTTCAGCTATTGGGTCTGCTGCCTCCTTTGTTTCTTGGGCTGGAGGCAGAGCAGATCCTACATCCCAGGGGTGTCCACCAAGTCGGCCTGGGTTTCAATCTCCCATCCCTGCATCTGGGATATCTATAATCATCTGACTTAGCACCCCAAAGCAGATGCTTCAGATGAGGCTGCTCCAATGTTTGAATTTTTCTTGTTTCTTCTCTTTTCTCCTCCTGTTTCTCAATGCACATCTCAAGTGGGTCCTGTAACTGAGTGGTCCTGCAGCCACTCCACTGCACGCCCGCTCCCTCATGAGACCCTGCTGGCATTGGGGTCCATGAACAACGTACCAATTCCGTGTTGAAACCAGAGAGAAAGAGTGGAAGACAAACCCAGCTTTGCCACCACCCATTCCTGCTTGCAGCGGTAAGAGCCTCACCGTCGTGGGCTCTGCATCCGTATTACTCTGCCTTTGTTCATAACTCAATCCTGCCAGTCTCTGAACTATTTTTATTGCTCTCCTCTGAATAATTTTCAATCTGTCACTATCTTTCAGGTAATGTGGTGCCCATAATTAAATACTGCAGGCGCTACCGCACCAGAGCCATATGCAGACGGACTATTACCTTCTCGCTCTGTGATGTGATGTCTTCAGCCCCAAATCAAATTGGCCTTTTTTTGCTGCCATATCTCAAGGCAAACTCATGTCTAATTTACTCCACACTATCATCTCTAGATCTCTTCCAGCATTACTGCTTCTCAGGTTTTTATCGCTGATTGAATATATGGGGTTTAGATTATTTTTCCACAAACGTAGTAGCTTCTGTTTTCTATGTTGAATCTCATTTTATTCCCCACTCATTTCTCCTACCTTTTCAGATGCCTTTCTTTTATTTTTCTCTCATCTTTGGGATTTCCAAATCCACCCAGCGTAGTTTAGTTCGCACATTACATCAACAAGCCGTTCACTTGTTCTTTGAGATCATTAAAACAGCTGGTAAATCAGACCCCCATTTGGCAAATCATTTCAGCACATGCTTATAGCCTTTAGGAGTCAATAGGGATCTGGTCTGGTGCGTGTTGGCACCCCCAGTAGTTTGGTTGTAATAAGGAGAACATCCTTCATGTTTGAAGAACAGCAGGTATTTGTGGTGGGGCTGTAGTGGGGAGGGGCAGGGTGACAAGGGGAAAAGAAGAGGATGCATTGAATATCCCCGGTGAGACAAGCCCATCATGGGCTGCCAAGTACATCCACATGTCCTCAATTGCAATGACTGGGGCTTGCGTGGGGGTCTTGCCCTGTTGAGATGCCACCAGAGGGTCCCCCAGATCAGCTCGTTGCCATTCCTCAGTTCTTTCTGCTGAGAGATGTTCGAAACCACGTCAATCTGAATTAACGTTGGGCGTAAGACGCTGGGAGACAGCAGTGACTGTTTTATTAAAATCCAAGGACCCAACTGAGCAGTCCTGAACTGTGCTCACATGGATAATCCTACGTTTTGAGATGTAGGATTAAGGCCAGACCTTAATTCACAAAATTTCTATTCCTATAAAAAGGAATTTAGTGTTTGCTGGTCGAGATTTGCTTTTTGTAAATCCATACTACTTGTTTGCTCTGTTAACATCTTAGTGCCTGATCCCACCAAAGCCAGTGGAAAGACATCGTTTGGCTCCCAACACCTTCAGATCTGGCTGCAAGGATTTGCCTGCCTGGAGAAAAATCTATAGAATATCTACAGTGAATTAAAATTGGTCCCAACATCTGTAATCCATTCCTCAGATAATCTGCTCTAAAGTAAAAAGGCATTTGGTTCTGGAAAATTCCACTCAGAAGATATGGTGATTATTTTAAACTAAACCCAGGTTTATCTAATGATATTGCCCACATGGAGAGGTGCTCCAGAGCATTTATTTCTTAGTCTCCCTTNTATTTTGGCCAATATCCTTACATAGACAAGCCCCACCTGATGTTCCTCTTATAATATTTATTCCTTTACTTGAATTGGTACAGTAGATGACTACGTTTACTAGAAAACAAGCAGGACCAGCTTTCTTCCGGCATCATTAACATTTGCTTCCTAATTTTCCTACAGCTCTTCAGCTTTTCATTAAGAAAAGAAAAGAAAGTGGCAGTGCTTTAGGAAATTTGTTAGCTAATTCCCTGAGCGGTGAAGAAATTCAGGTTAGGTAGTTTATATGTGGTCGTGTTTTGTAGAATCAAGTGAATTGCCTTATTTATTCTGCTTGTTCTTAAGAAATTCCAGTTCAGATCCTGTAGATATTTGCGTAAACAGGTTTGTTTTGGGACTACTTATGAAAAGCCAATTTTAAGCATATATGTAAGAATATTTTTAGAAAATAAACGGAGATGTTGAAGAAGGCTGGCTGATGGTAAGTTTGTTCCTGATGCGGCAGCTTCAGGCGAGAGCAAAGCAAACCCCGATGTGTCTGGTCACTCAAATGAACCCACACGGACCCAGGTTTGAGGCACAAATGCTCAGATTGAACAATCTAGCATTAGCACACACCTCACAGATAATTTTCAGAAAAAAATTTCCAAGAATATCTAATAAGGACCATCTCAGAAACCTATACTAAATGCTCTCAGACATCCTGTGACCAAAAAGCAGAAAAAATTGAACAGATAATTTCCTATACTTTTTTCCCCACTGATTTTACCTTTGTTTGATTACTTATTTTACTAAATTTTCTGGCCTTCCCACAAAAATTGCCTCAACTTATTTCATTCTTATTAAGGATAGATTTAAAAAAAAAAAAAAA
>VZRU01013119.1:18541-40185 GCA_013398155.1 Pedionomus torquatus
TTTTTTTTTTTTTTTTTTTTTTTTTTTTTTTTTTTTTTTTTTTTTTTTTTTTTTTTTTTCTTCTCTCTATATAAACCTGCAAATATTGATAGCTTGAGTTTCTGGAATCAGCTCTCAGTCCTCATGAAGCAATTTTAATTAGAATGGGAGGGCTCTGTTAACTAAAAGTGGAAGAAATATCAGTAAGAGGATGCTCTGAATTGTGCCTAGTGAGCACCTTGTAACTCTTTGTCAATGCTGAACCATAAGAAATTATAAATAGAGTTGGGGAGCTTTACTTTTTTTCCCATCTTTTTTTTTTTAATAATTTTAAAGTATTTTTGTCTTTTTTTTCCCCTTTTTTCCCACCCCCACCACCTATTACCACCTAAAATCTTTTGTTCTCGCATCTGTAAAATACCACATTCCCAGCCACCCTTTTCACAACACGCGCTGAGACCCGGCAGGTTTATAGTATCTCCCCCAGCCCTAAGCCCACGTCGGATGCCTTACAGCCCTGTCATATTTGTTTACATCCACTTGGTTTTAGTTCCTCGCTCTTTTTCTCCGTAGAGCCTTCGCCCCCCGGTTTCCTTTGAGCTGCCTTTCATGCCAGCAGACCCTGGCCGGTTAATTGTTCAGCCGGGATAGGCGAGGTTGAGCCGGGCTGAGACGCGTTTCCTCTTGTTGTGACAATTGTTCGGACTGTTCGCCGCTTCACGCTCGGATGAGTTTTTCTCTCTCCGCTGCTCGCACCCCCTCGGTTGACTCTCCCACTCCTCCTGGGCGCAGACCCATCCCGACACCGTGCTGCTTTGGCTTCCCCTTCGGTGAGAATTTCCCTCTGCCTTTCCAGCAGATTTTTTTGGCCATGCGGCATTGGGGGTATTTTTTTTTTTTTGCCATCCTCCACCGGGGCTGGGAGTTTTGTCCCGGAGTCAGCATTGTGGAAGCTGCTCCAATATTGACTCCCAGTCCTTCTGGACTTTTATTTTATTTCATTCAATGTTGGCACCATATGGCAACTATGGCAACTGAATATATAACCCTATTCAATTTCTGACTCTGGTCTGGCCTATTAAAGGGCTCCATGCTCTGGTCTGGAGGAAAAAAAAAAAAGTGATTCCTACAGGACACGGTGGTAGAGAAGTTCAAATAACACTTAGCTGCCTTTTAAGTTTCCCTCTTCTGACATGACAAACAAACAAAAAAAAAGAGGTAAATATATTTTACAAGGTTTCACATAAGGCAAACATATAATATAGGATATAAAAAACATTAACAGGTTAGTTTGAATTAGTAGTACAATTATAATATATATAAAATCACAGTATGTGTGAGGCCCATCAGCAACATATTTGTGTTTGTGTCGTTTTATTTGCAAAGAAAGATGGAGCCTAACACTTCTTGGTAAAGACAGCTGCTAATAAAGCAGCTGGCTAATAAAGGGCAGAAAAAAATGTCTGAGGGAAGTATTTAAAAGCATCCTGGTGACTTAGGGATGTGTGTCAGTTGGGACACATCATTTATTTAGGCATTTTCAGAAGTTGCAACTGGAGTGTGCACTCGCTCAGATGAGTAATTTTACTTGCGTACTGCCTTTGGATTCAAGTTAAGGTTACTCATGTGCATAACTCTCTTCAGGACTGGGCCCTACGGCTGTTTCTTCCCCCAGAAAAAATACTGAGGGAACTAATTTTTCTGATGATTAATCTCAAACACTGCACCTGCAGTGCCTGTTTTCACTTGAATGAGAAGAGATTGATTTATCTAGCTATCTTTCTGTCTGTCTCATTATCCATCTCCTGTAGCATCTCAGTACCTCAAAAAATTATGACAAACTTATCTTCCCAGTAGCCGTACGAGGCAGGGTGGTATTATCTCTGCTCACCAGATGGGGAGATCAAGGTAGGAACCAGCAAAGTGATATGCCTGAGGTCATGTAAGAAGTTGGTGGCAGAACCAGGCAGTGCAAAGAGCTTTCTGGACTCCCAGACCTGTGCCCTAATCCCAGTGCCATCCAGACTGCTTTTTAGGTTCTCTGAGAAGGATTAATAAACCCTGCCGCTGTTAATAAATCCCCATTCCTGTTCATGAAGGAACAAAACCTTAGTATGGTCCAACATGACTGATTTCCCGCATTGCTACTTGAGCAGAGAGCTGCAAAACACACATCCCCTGGCAAGGGAGCTGCATGGGGGCTGGAAGAAGGGAGCAGCTTCTCTTATTCTTTAGGAATAAGAAAAATATCACCATCAAAGCTAGGATAAAAAGTAGACATCTCTCGAGGTTCCCCCTGCGATCCCAGAGCTCTAGTCAGGCAGGAGAAGGAGAGCGGAATGCAAGCACATGGGGCTGCTCAGGGGGACCCCAGCCACAAGTATGACATGGGCAGATCAGCCACGCTGTAGGTTGGGGTCTCTTGTGGATGGGTGAATACATGAGGGACCAGATGGGAGAAGGATGCTGATGGAGCCTCTGGATGTTCCCATCACTTGGCCCAATGGCAGCTTCAGCCCAGCACACTGGGAGCTGAAGAACATACTCAGTAGTTGTGTCTTCAGTGGCTGGGGACCAATCTAGTCCAAGCCATGTTGTATGGAAAGTTCTTGACACAAATTTTTGTGTATTTCAACATCCATGGGTGCAATTCCCTGCTAGCTTCCTCCAATCACATCCACCTTCTCCAACAGAGAAACTCCAGGGTGAGGAACATCTACCCCAAACTGTGGTCTTCTGAACACCCAGGGAAACCTGGGTTTCTTGCCTGACTCCAAACCATAGCTTGAACAGGCTCCCTGTAGTACCTATGAGTGACTCAAACACCAGCCGTCCCTGGTGCTTCCTGTGCTGCTTGTCCAGCCCTGAACTGCTGGGGTGCAGCTCTGACCTGGTCTGGACATGACCTGTCTTCTTGATGACTCCACCAGGAGCATACCATGAGAGAGGCCATTTAGAAAACTCTCAGGCATCCCAGTATCAGTGGAGGGGAAGTTTTTGTGCGTATTGGATTGGTGGATGTAAACCAGAGCACTGAGAATGAGGCAGAGCCACCAGCCTGCTCGTGAAGCTGTTGCCTGAACAAAGACAAGTGACAGCAGAGCCCAGCTCTGACAGGTGGCACCACTGCAACTGCAAGCTTGACAGGCTGAAATCCTACAGTAAATGGGCAAAAAGCATTAATTAAATTCCAAAAGCACCAGCTTTAATTAACTTTTGTGTTGTCCTGGTGCCCAGTAGCACTCCCTACCTCCACCACCAGGAGGACCACACGATGGTGGCCGCCACTGATGGAGGTGGCACCAGGGCTGCCCGGGTGCCTGGGCACGATGCAGCCAGGTGCTGGTGTGTCTGCCGGGGATGGCAGAGCTCACAGCAAACCCAGCTTTGTCCTTTTGCCCCAGCCCCAGCCAACTCCTTGGGGACATCCCCGCTGAAGCTATTTTTAGTGTGCACAGGAGGAGGAACTGGCTCAGCGCAGGTTAACATTCCTGGGCACGTCATCCCCATTGCTTTCAGCAGGGCTACAAGCACAGAGGACCTCACCTTTCTTTTTTTTTCTTAATGTGTGTCTTAATGTGCAGTCGATGGTGTTAGTTATCTTGTCAGGGGCCTGGGGTAAGCGGGGGGCTGATGGGCGACAGCAGCCAGCAATAGCTCTTCACGCGCCGCTTTGTAGTGTGCACCCAAGTATTACAAGCCTGGGTCCAACACAAATAAATAATTAAGCACATTTCCTGGGGCAAGAAAATGAAGACTTGGAGCCGCGGCAAGAATGAATAAGTACGAGACCTCTAGACCTGCAGCGCGCACACGCAGCGTGTGACTGACAGAGGGTTTCTTGCAGCCATCACATCAAAAGACTCCAGAAAACGGCTGGGCTGGTTGTCACCGAGAGGCAAGGCTTTGGCCCCACCAGCCCTGCTGGAGGAGGGGACTCGCCGTGCCAGGCAATGTAAGCCATGGGTCTCGGGATTTTGAGCATCCCTGGGCAACTTTGCTGGGCTTTGGACGGCGCCATTGATTTTAGCAGGTTGGTCTTCGGGTGAAGAGGAGGATAAAGACTTTCCTCTCCCCCAGTCTTGCAGGTGGAGGCTAGACAGTGGGTGAACCTCCAGGCAGGACCCCGAGGGAGAAATGAACTGTCACCCGCATCTCCATGGGGCTCCTGGCTCCCTGCAGGGCTGGCTCTCCTCCCATCTCACACCCCAGCCCACCCGTTTGTCCTACCCGACTCCTGACAGGACCCCAGGGCACACTTATTTCCTCAGAAACATCAGTGAAGGCCTTAAGAAAGGAGGGAACTTTAATCCCTGGTGTTTAAAGATCCTCCCATCATGTCGGCTGCCGTGCTGGGGATGCCCAATGTCTGGGACCACTGCTTGACACATGGGGGGTCTCAGTAGGTGTGGTGGGAAAATTTGTTAGCATAAACCCCATCCTTTTTTGGAACATGCCTGGCATACCTCCTAAATGTATTTCCAATGTGTAAAACAGAGTGAGGACGGCTGGGGCATGGGCCGCAGAAGGCTCTGCACACACCTGTGTGCTCAGCTTGCTGCTTTGAAGGGAATGGGTCAAAATCAGGCTCCCCAATCTTCACCCATGTCTCCAGCCAGGCTTTTTGGTGCCTCTGCAGAAGTTTTTCTGCTTTGGAGCATGTCACTTTTGGAGCAAGGTCTGCATCTCATGGCAGGTCGATGCAGCACGAAATGTTCCCAAGGTACCACTTGGGTCTGCACGTTTGCCACCAGCTCCTTCATGGGACCGTTGTAAAACAGATGCCTCGTGTCACTGTTTTTTTGGCCTATCCTTTTCCAATAACCTGATTTTTTCCTCTTCTCTCCCTGCAGGTTGGTGTAAACTCACCTTTTATTTAATTTCCTTTGGGGATCTTGGTTTCTTTTCTTTTTAATTTTGTAAATAACTTTTCTCACATTTTTTGGAAAAAGAAGCGCAGCCCAGTATTTCCTGCATCCCTCAGCAAATACTACAGTGCCACCTGCACTACCATTGTGGCTATCTGTGGGGAGAGACAATAAATATTTTCTTTCTTTTGATAATTTTGCTACTGCCAGTTGTTTGAAAAACATCCCCAAAAAAGACATTCTTGAAAAAAAAGATCTCTCTAACTACTTAATTTTCCCTGGTAGACCTAGAGCTCCTCTCTGTTGGTGTGCTCAACTGGTTTGGGTTTTTTCCCTCCAATTCCCAATACCTCTCGTGCCCCATGTGGCCCTACTTTAACCCCCACTTCTACACCAGAACTTTTCTCTCCCTTTTCTTTATTCTTCCTGTATTTCCTCAGTCCTCTTGTTCTATTCAGGCTTCTTGACTCTGCCCCATCCCTTCCCTTCTTTGTTGCAGCCTGGCTTATCCTAGATTCATTGCTCCTTCCTGGGGTCTTAGAGATTTCCCTGGAAAAGACACAAGCTCTCAGCAGAACACAACCAACTTGGAGGGGACAGTGGCACAGGGTCTCCATTTCTTGAAAGGGCAGGGACCAAGCGTGAGACATTTAGACACCCATGAACCTTGAAGTACATGCTACTGAAAGGACTACGTAGTCCTTTGTAGAAAAGACTGTGCCTGAGTTGTGCCTTAGCTATTTCTCTGTTCTTTATGTTAATTTAGAACCTTTCAGATGGTGAAGAACATTAATTTGCTACAAGGGTTACAGTTTAATAACTTAAAAATTGCCCCTCCAATCACGACCTTGAGGAGCTTTCTTGGAGGTAACTACCTCCAAAAGGAGCAAGTCTGCTACCTGTCAGACAAAGTTGCAAAAGTGCTTTGCCAGAGGAAGCATCAAATCCTCTTGCCATGACACATGGACAATGTTACACAGAAGTGTGGCTGGGACTGAAGGTCTTTTAGACCACAGACCTGCAGAAGAGGTCCCTGCCTTGGGATAAAGACAAGGTTGGAGCCCCCTCTGTAATAGAGGCAGGATTAGAAACCAGAAGATGCCCACTGTGTAACATGCACAGATCTCTGCTTTTCACTCTCTCCTTTCCCATGTGGACTCATCCACGCCACAAACTCTGGAAAACTTGGACTGAATGACCACAAATCCAAGCCACTCCTTGCACCACCAACTGCACAAGAGAGAGGCTGGTCTTTGCCAGTGAACCCTATCCTTCAGTTTATTTACATTTTAACTAGTAAAATTAAAAGTATTTCTAGTGAGATATCTATCCAAAGACACTGGTAGCTTGTTTTCAAATGAAGTGTTGTTCCTGCTCATCCTCAGGAGTGAGGAAACCGGACCAGAGGAAAATCATCTAGGCAGAGTCAAAGAGCAGCAGCCAAACTGAAACTGAACTCTTTAGGTTAAAAGTGAGGCTGACAACTTTCCCCAAATGCACATCATGCAAACAAATTTCTGTCATAGAGGGATAGGAAACCACTTATCTGGAGGATTTTTATTAAGCACTTCAAAATAGGTGGTGTCCTGATGGTAGGACAAGTACAAGATGGAATAATGAGAAGTTGATGAGGTTAAATGCAAGCAAGAAATTGCCTTATCTAGAAATTTGTGATATGAATATAAAGTTATTTTTCCTGTTGGAATACCAAATAAGATGATACCAGCCAGTAAGATGGAATCTCACAGACCTGATAGCTCCTTTATGCACTAATAAGCAGTCTGGATCTACATGCAGCATGTGACACATTTCCTTAAAAAAGTTAACATCAGTTTCTGTAACTATTGCGTTCAAGCCCTGAGAAAATAATAGGGAATGAGCAGATAGAAATTAGCCCTCCTTAAATATCAGTGCCAGGTAGTGGTACAGCAATTTAACTTATGCCCATCAACATCAACCATAGTCTAAGCTCCAGGTAAAAGGATGCAGAAGCCAGTATGCTGCTTTCATTGTCAGATACCTCTATTTAACACCATTCAGTCTTTAAGAACCACAGTTTTAATTTGTGGAAGGAACCCTGTCTCCTGAAGCCAGAAGTGTCTCTGGGGCCAGGCTGCTTCCAATCGGAATGATCCTAGGTTTGCTACGGGAGGAGCAGAAGAGCTGGCTGTTGAGATGGAGGTTGTGACACCATGTTTCAGAGGCATGAAAGCAGAACTGAAGGTTAAACTTTTTACTGATTTCTGTGAAGTCTCAAGAAAGGACTTCCATCCAGAAGGACGGTATCCATTAAGAAGCTTGAAGCCCTCTTATCCTAGAGCAGAGCTGGAAGGACTTTACATTTTCCTTCACAATAGTAAGTTTTTTCAGATATTTCCCCTCTGTAGGAGAAATAAGTGGGAAAATATGCTGAAAAAAGAGAAAACTTACCTTGTGTATTCTGGGTAAAATTCATTCATCATCAAGATATAACCCTGAACAAGAGCTGCTACAGGTGAGACCTGGTGCTGAGAAGATTGTTCATAGATCTGGGCCCTTGCAGACAAAAAGATGTGGATATGGACAATGTTCATGAAGTGTCAGTTTAAAAGTTCTGCTGATTTTTTCTCAACTTGAACAAGAAAAGCTTCAAATATTATTGGGTTGCCCTGAATTGGTAATAAAATTTTGTATAGAGAACACACTGCTTTACATACTGCTATACAACCTAGCTTTTCCAGGAATCCTCCATTCTCAAAAAGTCTAACTCCTATTTTCTGTCTGAAGCATTTCCTAGAACTGTCTTCAGTGGCAGAGACCCATGAAAGAGCTGTCAAAATAGAGGAGTTTGAAGTGTGTTTGAAATATACTCTGTGTCCCCACAGAGGTTGATGCACTTCTTGTATTCAAATTTATGGAAGTCAAATTTGAAGCATGATATATAGTAAGGTTATTGCACAAGAAACTGTTGTAGTCACTAATCTTATTTTGACTGTAAGTCAATGAGAAAAACTCTTTTTAGTAACTACATCAAGATGTTGAGTTAACTTCACCTTCAGGGTCATCAAGAGTAAGTTCAGTCAAATCCCTGAAATTTTCATGATATAAAAAAAGTCTCAACAAAAAGAGAATTGTGCACTTACAATATTTAACATAGAATCATAGAATGGTTAGAGTTGGAAGGGACCTCAAAGACATGGAGTTTCAACCCCCCTGCCATGGGCAGTGACACCTCCCACTAGAGCAGGTTGCTCAAAGCCCCATCCAGCTTGGACTTGAACACCTCCAGGGATGGGGCATCCACAACTTCTCTGGGCAACCTGTTCCAGTGCCTCACCACCCTCACAGGAAAGAATTTCTTCCTGGTATCCAATCTAAATCTCCCCTCTTCTAGTTTAAAACCATTACCCCTTGTCCTATCACTACGCTTCCTGACAAAGGGTCCCTCTCCTGCTCTCCTGTAGGTTCCCTTCAAATACTGGAAGGAGAATGATACAAATGTCACAACATGTGCCACCTTTCCCAGCAGTGTCCATGGAACTGGAAGAGAGTATACACTACCTGACAGATGTTCTGGATATCTTCTGGAGATGTTCCCATATACTTTAACCAAACAGGACCTTCCATACAACCCTATGGCTTCTACACAGTCCAGAAAGCCTGAAAGCATTGCCGTGAATGGTAACTCATCGTGAGTATTTGAAGAGCATATGAGAAAAATTCTGGTGGCTCCAGACCACCTTGCTGCGTGCAATGCTCTAGATACACACAAGTATCCAGGTACCCCAGGTACCACCAAATTAGGGGTTTTTCTTCCTTAAGTCATCGAGTAAATAAACCATCAGCAGGACAGGTCTGCCGTGAGATCATACAATCGCTTACCACTTATAGCTTTTGACAACTGGAAGTGTCTGGAAAACAGTTCCCCCTGTGTGATTCATGTGTTTACAAGTAATTTTTCCCAATTTATCGCACAGTCAAGAGAAGATCTTATTCTCTACAGGGCAGGAAGC
Source organism: Pedionomus torquatus (assembly GCA_013398155.1). NCBI lineage: Eukaryota > Metazoa > Chordata > Aves > Charadriiformes > Pedionomidae > Pedionomus > Pedionomus torquatus. Next base: position 27,381 of record VZRU01013119.1, read on the forward strand.
AGTACTGTCCGTGCAGACACCAACTTATTGCTAAAAGCCCTGCTAAGGAAGTGTAAGCTACCTGTCTTCCTGAATACAACCATGAAAAATCAGCTTCCTGTCAAGGTAAATGGATATTTTATTAAAAACTGTTGTCATATAGAGCTAAATCCTGAAGCTGTGAAGTATAAAAGAAGCTTTCAAACTGACTTTCCTTGAACTGTGGCAGCTTAATTCCTGTTGCTATTGCTGAAGCTCATCAGGAAATCATTTGAAGGGCTCAAAGGTTAAGAATCTGTGTTTTCATCTGGACACAAAGGTGAAAGATCAGATAGCTGATCTCAGCCGTTTGTGTTTTGTCTTTTTATCATCATCTTCGAATGAATCAAGGAGCTGTTCATTCAGTTTCATGAGGGCAAGGCTTACTTAGACCTATGCAGGGTTGTTTACAGGCTTTTCAGGAGATATGGAAGACCCTTCCTAAAGAGAAGCAGCCTGAGCTGGTGATATTCTTTGTTATTTCTATCACAGCAATATTTCAGGAAGCCCCTGAAATTAGACAGCCCATGATTGTAAGTTTTGTACCAACACGTAATACAAAATATGAGCTCCGTCCTTACTATTCAAAGAAAGACAACAGGTGGATAAAATAAGCAGATTGGACTGAAGGATGGAGAAGAAGAAAGAAGAAAAAGATTAAAAACAAGAGAGAAGTGAAGTCCACAGTGACTACAGAAAATGTAGTCTCTAAGACAGAGCAACAGACTGGGCCCTGAACACCCACCAGAGAAGATAAGCCAGGAATCTCTCAAATACAAAATTCTGGAGTAAATACTGACTTCCCCTCTGGGGACTTTGGGTCAAACATTGACCAGCCCCAAGGTGCTCCACAGGAGAACTGCACTAGGTGGAGGAGCTGTAGAGAAACAGAGGAAGCACAAGAACATGTAGCAATGGCCGTGGCGACCCCACCGGTGCTGCCGCTGCCAGGTCCACGTCTCTGCCTGGAGCAGAAAAAACACCCTTGAAGTTAAGCCATGGAATACATGCTTGTTCCTAGAGGGTGGAGAACATCTCCTGCCACGGAGACTTTACAAAGTCAGTGAGAGGTGAGTGACTGCTTGTGTCTACAGCACCTCCCTCCCTGTATCCCAGCCTCTGGCTCCCACTAAGGAGAGAGCAGCTCTCTCCTTCTGCATGTATGATGCTCTCAGGCTCTTCTCCAGTACTTTTAAGACCCTCCACAGTGTAGCAGCTCTGGACAGAAAAAAACAGACTGACAAAATATCCCTTAAGGGGAAGCAGGATTAAGCAAAAAAGACTCCTCCTTGGAGAGAAGATGCTTCCTTACAGGCTGCAAGTGGTAAATGGTTGCAGGCAGATAGACCTTCATGTCTGTCCCTCTTTTGAACATGGCAACAGACAGGTGGGTTTCCTCAGCACTCAAGGACTGAACGTACAGGAGAAGCAAAAGTATGGGGAAAACAGGAGAGTCACTCATTTTGGGGAGAAATCAGGATCAACACGAGGTAAACTGGAACCAGTATCTACCCTTTTCACCATGCTATGGTATTGTGTGAGAAAGCCTCACAAGTGCGAAGTGTCCCCCTGGGCAATTGCTGAGAAAGAAAGCCTGGGATGGAGTCAGAGATTTTGCTGACTGCTCTCCTCCCTTGCAGCTGAGTTCACATCTTTCCCAACTGTTTCTGCTGCTCCAGAGTGTCCCCAGCACAAGGGCAGCTCAGCCCAGAAGGAACCTCAGTTGTCATCCTTCAACGTGCTGCACTGAAACATCTTGGCTGTGCTCAGCACCACTTATTTCTCGGTACCATGGTATTTCTCAGCCTACTTTCAAGTAGCAAGCAGAGCCCCGACATCAGGGAAGCAACCGAATCCCCATTCCTGAAGGTTTTTAAAAGACATGTAGGTGCAGCGCTTAGAGACATGGTTTAGTGTTGGACTTAGGGAGGTTAGATTTATGGTTGAACTTGAACATTTTCAACCTAAATCATTCTATGATTGTACGATTCTGTAAGTGAAGAGATGGCACTAGTCACCCTGGAAAGAGACTACAACCGGGGAACCTGTGTCTGTTGGGAATAAAGGTCAGTAATCCAGGGAAGCTGTGACCACCTGTTGTTTTGCAGCCTTCCTCTTACCTGGGCCAGTGTCACTGAGGGCTTTGAAGAGCAGAAAGTCTTAATTTTGGTGCAGCTTGCCACAGACAACCTTTGAACGCAGAGCGTCATGGTAGCCCCCACCACAGAAATGTGAAGATCATGACATGGGCATTGGAACTCAATCTTTAAGATCCTTTCTAACCTGAACCATTCTATAATAACTGATAATTAAAGCAATGAATTTCTGCATCCCAGTACCTATGTCAGGGTAAGTAATGTGGTGCAGCAAACCAGGAGTTGGACAAGGAATGAGGATGTGTGATTTCTAGTCATGTTTCTGCCAAATTGCGTCTCTGCTCCTTCTTATTTTAAGTTGCAGGTAAAGATGCTTATTCACGCTGTCAAAGTGTTTTGGCATGTTCAGGTTGCTCTGATGAAAAACCCAGTCAAAGGCTGTATAAAGATGACTTAGGCTCAGAAAACACCAAATATCTTGAAATTCCTTTTATGGTATTACTTGGTCATGCAAAGTGAAACCTTTGGAATTCAAAGGAAAATCACCCCAATGAAACCAGCCTCGCCTATTCCCACTCCCCAGGATTCAGGCATCCTCATGTCCTCCCAGGCTGCACCATCCCCAGGTGACCACGAGTCCCTCTACTCCCACATGGGTGTAAAGCGTGGCCAGGAAGGCTCTGGGAGACACAGTGGCTTCAGTCAAAGCCCATTCCAGATAGGTGAGTATTAAAGCCCAGGCTGAGTGTTTGGATTTAATTATGCATGGGAAGCTTCTTTCGGAAAGGCAGAGTCCCAGGCTGGGGGCTGAGGGCTGGCAATACTGCCTGCACTGGAATTAAACCCAGGGGACTGGAAGAAAGAAGGATATTTGGAACCATAAGATCTACCAAGCCTAGAGAGTTTAGTTTTATATTCTGAAATTCAGTGGTAATGAAGGAAATAGGAGGGAAGAACACAGACGGGGTAAACTGGTAACCAAAGACACCATGGGAGGTAAAGCTCTGGTTCCCAGTTACCTTTAGCCATGTAGGCACGTGGCACCTGGGAGCTCATATGGGGCACTCGGGTGCTCTCTTTGTGTGCATCAGTTATAAATTTCAGAGATTAGGAATGAGACTGGTTCTTCTTTTTCTAGAAAAGGCAGGAGTGTCTTGCTGGATGAAACAAGGTATATTTTACAATTAATTTCATGTGTCCCAACAGGCAGTGCAGTGTGCAGCAGGCTGGGGACACAAACGCACTGTCCTACTGCTGGCCAATGCAACTGAGCATGGCAGAAAATCCCTAACTCAACTAATTGCAATGGAAAGATATTCATTAGCTACCAGGATATGTCTCACACAGTGAAAGAAGTTGAGACAAGTCTTCATCTCCTGTGGTATCAGCAAACAGGCATATAATCACTCTTTTGTCCCCAAATAATGCTTTCTAATAATTTGTTATCCCTGTGGTAGCCAGAAAAGAGGGCTGCATGGTTAAGACCTGGCTGCAGCAACACCAAAGGTGGGCAGGTTGGTTAATCTCTGCCCATTCTCATTCCGTGAAAATGAAAGAGGAGTATTCCTGTGTCATCTGGTGCATGGTGGCAGGGGAAAGAGCTCTGGGTGAATTAACTCTCCTGCTCATACACAGCCAAGCACATGGGATGCCGATTCCAAGCAGGGTTGAGTGCCAGTCCTCTGACACAGCTCAGAATGAGCAATGATAATAATGACATTCAGAGACAAAACAGATGAGCTCAAGGTACCCTGGTCACTCTATGACACTCTTTGCACAGTGCTTAACCTTCATTTTCCCACTCTTTACAAGCATCAGTGTCATGCTGAAAATTACACCCCTGCCCTCGGTCCTGCTCAACAGCAAATGACTGGCGCTGACCTTATTTTCCGTGTGTTTGGTCCTTGGCACAGGTCTGAGCAGCAGCATCCCGGTGCTGCTCCCGTGCTTCTGCCACGCTGGAGCCCAGCCCCGATCACAGGAACTGGCAGAATGGACCCAACAGGCTCAGTCAGATAAATACAGCCCCACCCAGCACCAAGCCTTCCTGAACTCTCACCTTTTGCTCATGTCACATTTAATATGACAGGGAAGACTTTATTATTATTATTATTATTGTTATTGTTATTGTTATTATTATTGTTATTATTGTTATTATTTTACCATTTGAGAAACGTTGCCATATCGAAATCTTTCCTTTCTTCCTTCATTAATGTCTGTGTCACCTCAAGGGTTGTTATAATTCCTTATTGGCTGCCCTTCCAGAATTTGCTTTGAGAAAACTTCAGCTAGTTTTGAATGCGGCTGCAAGGTTAACTAGAAATAGAAAATGTCACGAACATGTTGGATATATATCCCTTCTGCTTCCCTGCCACTAAGCCAGCTTTTCATAAAGTTTGAAACTGATATTAATATTTAACTTTTAACTCACAAGATCTTTCATGGTCTCAGCTCTGCTTAATTAGCTGACATTTAGCTCCCTCTATTCCACAGCACACACCTAGAAGTCCTTGGGTACTGGTTTATTAACATTCCCCAAAGTAGATTGGAGCAGGCGGTTACCAGAACCTTTATCAATTGCTCCCGAAGGCGATGGAATTTATTGCTGAATGCCATTAAATCAGCCGGGTCTGTAAATATGGTTAAAGGCACGAAGACACCCTTGTTTTCCAAAGCTTCTTGCTCAGTTTAAATGAGCTTTGTGAATTGGTCTCTCTCATTCTTTTACTCTATCGCACGCAGCCTTGTTGAGGCACTCCTAAAGACAGATTCTGTATTAACCTATATTGCATTAAGCACAGTTCTGCTGTTAATCAACGCTCTTACAGCGATATACGCTCCTGCAGCGCTGCTCCGGCATAGACACGGCTGCCTGGAAGTTGCTGAGCGTAGCAACTCCACCTTGCATTTGTTTGCTCACCTCTCAAGCTCTTCCCTTACTAAAAACCTTCCTTCTTTCCATTCAGCCTCAGAAATCCCCTGCTCAGACAGTATGAGGTGTAGGCACTGGTTTTATGTGTGGACTGTGCCCACAGGGACATGCCGAGAGCATTTCTGCCCTCTCCACCCCTGGAGGGTCCCCTCTTGCCACCTCCACCCTTGAGGTGCTGTTGCCCAGTGAGACACTCCAAGAGGCTTGTTCTCAGAGTAACCATGTCCATCCCAGCACTAAAAGCAGAGACAGTTTTCACAGACCAACATAATTTAAGATCACTCACAACTCCATAACCGCAATACTAATTACTTACTTAAGCCTCCAGAACAAAGTATGCCGTTCTTGGATGTGTAAGCCATAATTAGGAGGTATTCCTCACCACTCCTGCCATAAGACCCATTAATAGTAGTTCATTTAATACGTATCTGACTCTTCTCACTTCTAGTAAACTTAATATGGTTAGGAACACCGTATGAGCTAATATTTGGTTCGTAAAATTCTAGCACGCTTGTTCTTTATGTCAATGAAACAGTGGCAAGCCCTATGCATTTTCTAAAAACTGTATTTTGATGAAGTTATCACAGTATGAACATGTCAGACCACAAAGACAAATATGAATAAAAGGTATGATTAGTTAGTGAACACACTTGTTTTAGGGCGTATCTTAGTAAATAAAGCATTGATCTTGCCTGTTCAGGATCTTGCTTCACCCATTTTTGGTTCCTCAGCAAAATGAATTTAGCAACCTCAACTCATTCAGTGTAAGTCACACTTGAAATAAAACCTGTCACCAGAAAAGTACCCTTTTCCTGGTATATTTGCCATGGAAAATGAAATAAACTGTTTTAAACAAATTGTATTAGCAGTCCTCCTGAAGGCCAGTCTTCCCAGGTCAATTGGAACAGCTCTACCCCAAGTGAACAGAGTAAAGCTCCTTGCTCTGGGCAAGAATCTGGTCCTCCTTTCTTAGAAATGACCTCTACATTGCGGTTGCATTGATAAAATCTTTGATCATGCCTTTGGATACATCTCTGACTTCACCAGAGTAGGGTGGGATAAATAGGGGAGAAAAGACAGGGTCTGAAGTCAGGACATATTTCCCCAATTTTCCATATAGGTTTTTAGAGGCTCATCTCTTGGAGGGAAGAGAGGAGACCAGCTGAGGACAGCTATATAAATACCTGGATAGATGGGATCCCAAGCGGTTTATGTCATATATCATATCATATCATATCATATAATATCATATCATATCATATCGTGTCACATTTTACCTAATCTGCTAACTCACAGAAGGTAAAATGCACGAATTCCTTCTTCGGCAGAGCACTTCCTACTGAACTCAACACACGTTTGGCTCCACAAAGGGCCTTAAAAATTTTAAGTTTGCTTCTCAGCGTCTGCTTCAACAAAGCAATAGCAAAACAATCTGCATATCTACCCCAAAGATAAACACCCCGGGCTGGTGACCGTATGTATCAGCTGCGGTCCCTTACAGCACTGCTCCAGTTGCACCCAAGTTACACCAGGATAAGAGCAGGGTGATACAGGGCTGAATCTGGCCCAAGTCTTATCAGTGATGCAAAAAGGAACAGATATAAAAATCCACTGGTAGGTGTGCACTGTGAAATTCAAAGACAGAATGTACGTGTGCGAATTACAGCCTAAGGAAAGACTTTCCTTCTGGGGGCTGTATATCAGTGCTATCACCTAGTAGTGTTTTCTCAGCATAAAGCACACAGACCTCGGTGGCTGAATGCGTTCCTCGAGCACAGCACTAGAGAACTGGATGCTCAGTAAAACAACCCAGCCAGGTAGTCAGGATCTCTCTTTTTTTTTTTTGTCTCATAATCATGACCAATTTTGAGGGCACATCCAACAGAGTATAAAGCAGCACTAAAATTTTAAAAAGACAGATAAGAAAACTCTAACATACCTGCCTGAACTAATTTACCAGTCACTTTTACAGAAAGCACTTAAGTTCCTTCTGATTATTAAAAATAAAAAATAAAAAAAAAAAAGGAAAAAAAACCCACAAATTACTCTGTGTTGCCATCTTGGTTTGTTTATTTTGATCTTCTGATAACGCTTGGCCGTTTACCCTATGCTGTTCTCCCGAAAAAACAATTTTCTTTGTTGCTTTTATAGGGTTTTCACGTTGAACAATAAAAAGATGATGATGCTGGAAAGAGGGGAAATATTTTTAAATTCAGGGAAGAATGACATGATTAAAAGTAAGGTGAAAATTAGGTAGGCTTTTACATAGCTGCACAGATTCCCAGCACCTGTGTTCTTGGTAATGTATTATTTTAAAACACATTTTAGGCTAAATCCGGTTTCTCTGTCCACTGACAAAATTTCACATAAGGCAATCCAAACTTTTCACATTAGTTTGGTATGTTTATATATTAGTTTTCTATGAAACGTATAAGAACCATTTTCCTGCTCTCTGACAGTACACGGAGCCAGCTGCCTGCAGGTTTTGTACATGAGGCGAGTTCAGTACCGACACCGAAGACCCCATCTCATCGTAAATTAGCCTCTTGGAAGCAGAATGAAGTAGAAAGAGGGTTAAAACATTTGAAAGCTACTTTAAAAATCGCTGTTTACATACACGTGAAAGAAGGTGTTGAACTGGATTAAGTGTGAAGAAAGTCTTCCTTAAAGACTGAAGGTCTTTCCATTTTTATATACTAGAGCAGCTCCAGAACACTCAAATTATAACTTTGATGAAGCGTTCTGCAAAATTGGTGTGTCAGTAAGCACTGGCTGAAAATATTCAACTCTGAGCAAAAGCTTAGTTTGTTTAAAAACATTAAACCAGGCAACCAAACCTCTCCTAACAGAGTGAGGAGACCAGATGTTAAACTGTTGTAAATCAGTATTGCTCTAATGGCTTCTGTGAAGCTCCAGCAATTTACACTCGCTGAGGGATGGACTCGGTGGCTGCTGAAATACTTCACTTTACAAATGTTGTAAAAAAACTATAAAGAAACTTCAATATTACGTGACACATATTCACAGATTTTTAATCGGTGTGTTGGTTTGGTTTTTTTTTTCCATGATACAATTCATCATTTTATATTCTTCGGTGGTTACTCAATTTGCAGTAAAGGTGACAGATAATTATAGAAATTTTTTTTTTTTTTTTATTATGAAGCTCATTTTTTCTCTAAATATTTTACTGCTTTGAATGAACTATGCTTTTTTTACCTTAAAGTCACAGTTAAGTAGTTAAAGTCTTTTAAACTCTGCTTTCACAGAGTATTGGAGCCTGAAGCAGATATTCTCTCACTTTCTCTTCTGGGGACACAACGACACCCTGAACTGAGTTCCAGCTCCGGGTCAGATTTATGACCGAATGTTTCATACAGATTAATAAGTATTTTGGACCAAAACCCCGCATGATTCTGAAAGGCATAACCCCTGTCAGGAAAATTTTGGTGCTTTTTTCATGTTTCTTCAGCAAGAAGGCTTTAATCTTAAAAAGTTCATACATTGGTGGTAATCAAGTTGGGTGAACATTTATATTGTGATCAGCAGAACTTTGATGTGGAAATTTTAAAGGAAAGGCTTGTTTTAAGGAATCTACACACATTCCACTGGCCATTTCACCTTTAAAAGGAGGAATATTTGGAAAGTTGCCCATTGCCCCCTCAACAGCAGCAACAGAAATTTAGCAGCTCTTAGCTATAAACTCTAAACTCTTTTCTGATACAGAAATATAGATGAATCAATCCTCTGTTAAAACAAACACACGGACTTGAAAAATTAATAGGTTTATTAAAATTATCTTAGTTATCTTTTTCTGCTCGAGCAGGAAGCTCATGTTTTACAGACTCCAAGTCCGTTACAATCAGGTGTTGATTTTGTGAAAATCTACACAACCGAGACGAATGCCTTGGGGTAAATAAAAGACTAAACACAGAAATAAGGTCAAATAGCCAATTGCCTGTTAAACTCCACATTCTCACCAAAAACTCTGCACATTTCATTTCAAACTACCAGAAATAGAAAACCAATTAAAATGATTAAAAAAAAAAAAAAAAATAAAAGACCAGGGATTGTGGTCACATTTTAAGATTAAAAGTAGAAAATTCAGGAGATACTACAACAGCAAGAATCGATTACACAAGGAAAAAAAATGGTGGTTTTGTATTACTTCACCCGAAATGAGGAGCTGATCTCTTCTCTAACCTTGTGTGAGCAGCAGCCTCTGCACAGATGCCTGAGGAAGGAAAAGTTCCTGAAAGCACCCGTTTCTTTAATAAAAAATAGATATTTTTTGAACTAGAAAAAGACGGGATTTCTTCTTGAAGCACTTCCACCACTGAAATTGTTATCAGGTGAAAATTAAAGCACATTAAATGACTTTTGCCCAATAAATCAGAAAGGAAGAACAACCGCGTGAGGCATACCCATGACACACTGATAGTGAGTCAGGCTTTCTTAGATATACTCTTCAAAACAGAGCAAGAAGGATTTTTGGAAAATGGAGTAAAGCAATCGGTTCTCAGTTCTTGTCCTTGAACGTGTTAAATAATTCTGAGTCTGACTCTTCCCGTGGACATGACCCGTGCATTCCCACGCATTTTTGCAGAGTCCTTAAAACTCTCGCCCGTTTATATTTGGAAAATTATCCCCCAACACCGGGGTCTGGAATGATTTTCACATCACGTAAACACAGTTCACGGGGAAATAGTTGCTAGAAACCCAAGTCAGGAAGGACCCAAGCTCTCCTGGTGAACCTGCTGCTGCCCAGGTGGGTTTCACAGCTGGCTTTGGGCACTTGCTGGTGCTCCCATGGATAGGGTTGGCCATGGATTGGCCTTGGAGAACAGCCCCCAGCATCTTGCACCCAAAGAAAAATTTAACTACACTGGTAAACACAGCAGATACCCCATCTCTCTCTCCAGAGGGACTCATTTTAGTGTTTAAATTCACTTTCCCTTCTCTCCCCAGTACAATCTTATTGCTGCAGCCAAAATCAGGGCGGGGGGGGAGGAGGCATGGGATGGACACAGGGTTTAATCAAACTTGGTATTTTAAAACAAGCAGTGTCACGGCCCAGTTCTTTAATAAACCCCATCGATATGGATCCTTCAATCCCTTGTAGCGTTCAGGGAAATCTGTGCTCACAGATCCTATTGCAGGGCAGGGGACGCAAAGGCTAATCTCTCTCTACACTGTTCTTTTTCCGAGTTGCATGGGGAGAAAAATGTGAGAAAATATGTAATTCCAGGGTACTGTGGCAGCATTAAACCACAGCTTTCTACCCCATATATTGCCTTTATTAGCCATAATCTTGCAGAGGGTATTAAGGCAAATGGTAAATGGTTTAATGGCAGTTTAATATTCTGCACATACCCATAACAGACATTTTAGTTGTTTTTAATTGATGTAGCTGCTAGCTTTGTTAAACTCTCCAGGAGAGTAGTTCTCGCTGGGAACGAGCCTCCTAGAAAGTATCAGTTTGCAAAAACACAATAGTTTGAGCAATAATTGTGCAGAAAGAGACTTCTGGATTTCTTTGCAGTTGAATAAGAGCGTTTTGTTTCACTTTTGTATAACTCAACATCGGGTGCCTAAATTATAGTCAAACGTTTTAAACAGCTAAATAAAGAAATACATGAGTTAAGTGACTTTTAAGATAAAACCTCGACTGGAAGATTTTAGCTGAATAGAACATTTTTATAGCTGTGGGCACATAAAAAGATAATGTAGAAGTCCTGGTATTACTTAAACGGTGGCTTTTGGCACTCATAAAAGATGCAGTATTAAATTATTTTCCAGTTATAAACCAACTGGCTCTGGTCTATACATTAGCACAAGCTTTAGCTGGTTTCTGGCTTCTTAACTGGTCTTCACATAACTCCATCTAACTCCGAATGAAATGATGCTGGCGCGGCACTGAACCCGGACTGCCACAACTAAAGATATGTATCAGTCCAGAAAGAGCACACAGAAGATGATCACGATCAGCAAAGAAAATTACAGGGCTCTGCAATTAAAAAAGCTTCTATTATTCCATCGGTCCGATTAGCACCCTCACCTCCTGTTTGGGGGGGATTAAAAAAAAAAATAAAGAAAGAAAAAGAGTAATCTCCTTGAAAATTAACTTTTAGGTTTTTTTAAGCTTGTAAAAATAGTGGAGGATCTGAAGGTGTGTCTCAGCAGGTTTTGCCTGCCTGTCTAGCGCCGAGACTTTTTGCGTGATCAAAGAATACATGACAGCGAACGGATCTATGCTTGTAAATATCAAACGGCTTGATCATGCTAAAAGACTTTATTGAAGTTTCCCACTTTTTAATCAAACAAGAAACGTCCACCTCCTGTACCCGCAGAAAAAGGGCTAGTATGATATTAGAATTAAAAAAAAGTACTAAACGAGACTTACAGATAAGGGGTTTTCTTCTTATAACATGCGACTTCCATTAATGTCATATTTATAGGCTGAGGGGAAACTGCAACCTTTATAATTTTGCCATAGCACAATATAGAAAGGGTTTGATTACACCAATATTAATAAGACTGCAACGGGCCACAAGAAATAAGTCATGTTCACATATGCAGCCTTTTAAAACAGAATTAAAAACATAATAATGAGATGAATATACCACTGAGTTTTGGTTGATTTTTTTTTTTTTTTTTTTTTTTTTCTTTTTTTCACCCTTCTGCTTTATGGTGAAATCCACAGCCTCAAAATCTGCAACCAGCTCGTGGAGGGGTTTTTCTATACTATTTCTGTCACTTAGTATGATAATTTGCCCCCCCCCCCAAAAAAAAAAAAGAGAGAAAAAGTGAAAAATGCCATTCTGAATGAACACATGGAGCACTGAATAAAAAGAGCCAATAATTTACAGTAAGACGATAAGAGTGTAATATTGCTTTAATATAACGTATTAATGAAAATTGCCATTGTAAGATAGATAAGCCTTCATAATAGGACTCTCATTGTGTTCTGTGAGTTGGAGGCTCTGGTAAGTTATATGTTCGTGCTGCGTGGCTGGCGTGAATCCTGACACAATTTCGAAGACTTGCTGTTTCCAGTGCCACCAGAGCCTGAATTTATTTTCTCTACAAAAACCCAGACAGGCACCTTCCTGCTTTGTCAGGTATCACCGTGCTCCTCTGCCAGCTCCTGCCGGCCACAGAGCTTGTGGAAACAAGTTTTCATTATTTTTAATGCAATTTAATACATTCTTTTTTACCCCCTCTTCGTACGTAGAGCAAATTAGCTTTTTTTTTTAAAAAAAAAAAAAGTCTCTGTGGCTTTTTTTAGTCTTTATTCTTTAACATACTCACTTTTTTTCTTTTTTTTTTAATGGGCAACAGGGCAATACAGGGACCGGCAGATTAATGTCTTGCCTGTATTTTTATGCCAGGGTAGCTCAGCATCGCTCCTTAGTGTTCCTGCCACTTTTGCAAGCATCTTATATTCGCAATGATGAGGGCTTATGCTTCTGTTTATTAAATGGCAGCTTGTTTATCTGTGCTAATTGCCAGGAAGAAAACTAAACTCCTTTCCTCTCTGCAGACCACTATTTATAGTCTGGAAGACCATCCCTGCACATATGCAGGGGGGTATTTGTGTGCATGAGTCTAACGCGCGGCTCCAGCAATCCCTTCTGCAATAAGGGAGGAAAGTATTTTGTTGATGTAAGGAGGATAAATGAGCATAAGGTACGGGTTTTGAACCCAAAATGTGATTTCAAAGGGGAATAATAATAATAATTTAAAAAAAAAATAAAAGACA
>VZRU01013119.1:44865-57718 GCA_013398155.1 Pedionomus torquatus
CGGCTCCATTGTCTCTTTTCAGACACAGTATGAACCCTTCCGGTCTCAATGATTACATTACAGAAGGACTTTCACATGTGGGCTTCATTTGCACAAAGGGGTTGCCTTGCTTCACCACCATCTGGCCACAAATCAGATAAATAAAGGCAGGAGAATTAAAATTAAAGCTTAGAGGGTTGGGTTTTTGTTGGTTTTTTTTTTTTTTCTTCTCTCTCACTCTCTCTCCCCCTTCCTCTTCTTCTTGCACCAGGGCCCATTATGAAATCCCTCCCTCCCCCAGTCGCATTCTGTACAGGGAGACTACTTTTTATGAAACCTGGAGAGAGCAAAAAAGTGCCTATAAAAAAAAAAAAAAGAAAAAGGAAAAAAAAAAAGAAAGAAAAAGAAACAGAAAAAAAACCTCTGGGAAAAGCAAAAAAGTGCCGGGGAAAAAAGAAGAAGACAAAAAAATAATAAGAAGACTGCAGTCTTTCACTCCCAACCCTGTTTGTAGGGCAGTGTAACCTATTTTACAGTAAAGACAGGCTCATACAAAAGTGCATTTTGCTATTAAAAGTCCCTCTCATCCACTGGGATGCAAATAATTTTTTTCAGGAAAACACAATGTCCCACAAGCTGGAAAAAAAAAAAAAAAAGAAGAGCTAGCGGCAGCAGAAGGCGGTGGCACAAGTTGGGTTTGAAACTTCTGCTTCAAACTCTGCTGCTGCTTCTTCCTACCAGGGTGGGGAGTGCAGAGGCTCCGGCAGCGCTCAGACACAGGGCAAGCACTGCCCCTCTCCCCCCCGCAAAAAAAAAGCTATATGGCAGTTTCTGAATGTAGAAGATAAAACAGCCTGTGAATGCAGGAGGAAGGTGTAACTACCCTGACAACAGAAGGTGAGATTCAACCTCACAGTCTAATTTCAGCCCTGGCATCACTTCTGTTGAGGTCAGTGATGCTCCGGGAGGAATTTTTTAAAATTTATTTATTTATTTTCAATCTGATTGCTATGGAAATAAATTGCACTGAATTTCCAACTACTTCCAGGACTGTAACTTCAGTCAGCCACTTCTCATGGCTGTATTTCTTTGCACGTAGAGATATTCAGTATCACAAGCAGAAGGGCTTAACTCTGCAAATTCCAGAAAAGAAGATTTCCCCGTGTTTATATCCCAACCCATATTCAGGTGGGCAGTCATGTCCCCTATTGCCCCTCTGCAGCCCCTTCCCGTGGTTTCCTGGCTGGTCAGGAGCACAGTGAGGGTGACTGAGCCAAAGCCCACAGATGCCACAGGGTACCCTGCCCAAACCCTGCCCATCCCCTGAACATTATCACGTGCAGCAAAGCCCAGCACCAACCAGCTGGAAAAAGCATGCAATGTCTGAAAAAAATAACGAACCCTCCAATTCAACAAACCCCACGTATTTACAGAAACAGCTTTGCTGCCTTTGCTTTCTTTTGAATGAAAGTTTTTGTACGCGCACCGGCACCTGTGTGATGTGGTTCAGGCTGAGCACGGCTTCTATTTAGCATCGTATTTAGATTTGGGCTAGTAATGAAAAGTATTTTAGAGATAGCATATGCATAAAGAAGATGAATAAAAACATAAGAGCATAACTTGCCAACAGTTGGATTTACTCTTGTTGTTTGTTTGTTTCCCCTCACTAAATTACACGTTGGATGCATAATCTCTGAATAACTTTGTCTTCCCTCATTTGTTTGGAGTCAGACTCACACTTGGGGTAGCAACTACTATTACATAAGCCTGTTTATTGTTAATCCTTAGATGCAGAAGCTGCCAAGATAATCTATTAATTTCTGTCGTCCATTTGTTGGGTTTTGCCTAGGGAAATTTTCGCAGAAATAAATGCTACTTGAATTTAAGCAAAGTATTTTTTTTGCTGAGTTGTGCTCTGCCGGGTTGTACAGGGCTCTAGGCAGTTGAGAGTGCTCTTTCTGAAAGTGTTTTAATAGTAAGAGAGGAATAAGTATTTGGACAAGTGGTGGAAAACTAAAGCCTTTCTTTCTATACTGTGAAGATTTTGAATAGTACTTGTCAATAAAGCAACTCCTATTGTAATTGTACCGGAGACATGGGCCTCCACCCCGAAAAAGCTGTCTCAGAGATACTAACCTCATTAAAATATGAATGCAAAGGCAGCCATCATTGTAATGGGAGAAAACCATTTACTCGGCAACAAACTTTATCTGCTATCTTTTCTAAAAATATAAATATGATATCCAGCAGATTTTTTATTACATTAGACGAGGAGGTTGATGAGCATATGATTATTATTTTTAAATTTTCTAATAAGTCATAAAATCTGATCCGTCCCTCCCTGCTTTTTCTACTGAGCAGTTCAAAATTGGAAGCACCTTCAAATCATTTGAAATCTTCAAAAAGGAAAAAAAAAAAAAAAAGAGTGCTTTGTTTCTTTGGGGCTTATTTTTTTAAGGTTGAAGGAAACACATTTTGGGGTTTTTGGTTTTTCTGTAGAATATCTCATCCAATTTCAAAACAAAACAAGAGAATTCATTATGGACTACTGTGACGACACCTTAATAACAGTCAATTATAGGGTGCTCAAATGCCTGTTCATTACTATGTCTCTGTTAATCTAGCCCTGAATTTCTTGCTTGATAGATACCCCAACCGGCCCAGAGTACAATTGCATTACAAAGTGCAATGAAAAATATACAAAATGGGACTGCAGGAAGTAGGCAGTTTCAAAATAACCGAGCTGTCAGTCAAACATTTGTCAAAACAATTAGACGTATCTGGTCATTTTTTTTTATAAAATATAGACAGACTCGAAATGGATATGCAAAGCTTTAACTTTAAATAGGAATTGTTTCAAAGACTTTGAAAGAAGTCTTTTAAAAATGTTTCATGTAGTTTAATCATTATCTTTTCATCCGCAAAAGTGTTCAAATCATTTTTGATATTAGTTAAAAGTCAATATTTAGAAGTGAAAATTCAAACCTCCTTTGCTCTAGGCTAAAACAGGAGCAACATGAATGCTGAGCTGCTCTAAAGGCTGATGGGATATATAATTAGCTATTATGTTAATTGAATCCACTGTGAGTTTGTTGTATGAGATTTCTTCATATAATATGCAAATAGCTTTGAAGGTTTAGTTTTATTAGACAATATAATTAGAAATCTTCTAAAGGAGTGAATTCTAATGAGGCGTAATAAAGCTTTGTAAAATATCTGTTTGCTGGGTGAGCAGACCACCTGGGCTGAATCAATACAGGGAACTTTATTGCATAATGGCATATTTTAAAGAAAGTTTAAGAATTTACCTTTCTGGTTCCATTCATCAGAGTTTTAATTTAGGAGAAGAGTTCGTTTTAGCAAGGAAGGAGGTTAAATTCTTGTAGTAAGGAAGGAGGCAAAATTCTTGTAATCTGAGGGGAGGAAATAACTTCAAAAATAAACAATTCGAATTCTGCTTATGTAAAAGAAAATAAAAATAAATTAAAAAAAAAAAAACAACAACCAACCTCTCCCAGCTGTAGTGTCAGTTATGTGCATCTCGAGGCGCTTAAAGTGAAACGTTACATGAGCAAAGTTAGCCATTATTCCTGCCATTAAATGCCTGCTTCAAGCAGATGTACATACTTTAGCTTCTGTAGTGTAACTAATCAGCGTAACTTCACTTTTAGTAAGATAGCCCAACATGTTAATATGTGGAATTAAGCCCTCTCTTCTAAAGGAAGAAATTCACACCAGGGTATTCCGGAGTCGGTCCCGAATTCCACTCTCGCATTCCGCTTGCTTTAAGACCACCACCAAAGACAAAGCTTAAACTATTTTAGCTAATGCCAGAATGTCAAAAATGTGTAATCTCTCATCTAATTCGCCTTGTTCGCACTTTAGACTGTGCCAAAGCTGCACTACTCAGTCTTAAGATTAATTGAAAATAATAAAGACAGGGCACTTTGTGCTAGCGTAGCATTCAGAGGAGGGCATTCTTTCCCCTCCGTTGACAATAATCAGCAGCAACACCTTAAGAAAGAACCAGAAGCCCCGATGAAAGCAGTGGGTTGAACCAAACCGAAAGAACCAAGTTATTACATCAAGTGCCCTGCCAGACCCGCTGGGGAGGGAAGGCAGAAGATGACCCAAACCACAGCCAGGCAAGGTGTCCAAGCAGCCAGCATGAAGATACCTAGAAAACATTTCATTTCTTTGTGCCATACTCAAATAACTCTGGTCCTATGCCTCACAGAGATGCTCTCTGCAATGTCAAAAAATCCAACAAACCCAAACTTAATAAAGGTGATATTGAGGGTGTATTGCAAACTTTTCATGCCTCATATAGTATATGACAAAACTGTTGTGCCTAGGTCTGGGTGGAAACCCAGCTAGTACAAGAAGCTGTCCATTCCCTGATCCGTACACTTAAAATCTGCAGCAAGCTCTTGTTCCTCTGAACAATGAGGATCTCAGCACTGCAGGAAAGGATGACATTTTACACATCCTTCACAGCTGAAAACAAAAAATCACTGGGTTTATTTTCCCAAGTTCTGCTTTAAGCTGTTCAGAAGTTGCTTGCGATCTCTCAAAAAATCCCCACCACCACTTGAGGAAACAAATAGTCAGTCAAAGCCAACTTTCCTCCCCAAATGTGAACTTTATTCACACTCTGAATTTTTATTTCTTCCTTAGGTTCAGAGCATCTGGAGAAGATAGCCTGGAGCAGCCTTCAGAAATCAGGACCATGCCCTGGAGAATTAGTGTCAGCAGAGGATGTTACCTGTTTGCCTTGCTTGCTATTCTCCCCTTATCCCCTAAGGGAACAAAACCAGGTGGATTCTGCCTAATGTTAATTAAATCACTCTGTTAATTAGAAGTAAGGTGCTTTAGCAACAAGCAAACAAAGGTGCCTATTCCTCCCTCGCTCTGCAGGATGGATTCAAATGTGCTAAAATGCTGACCCGGATAAACTCAGGAAGCAAAGAGAGGCTGAGAAGGAACCCACATGCGTTGATCAGCCTTCCTCACCTCTTCCCCAGGCGAAATGAGCTCTCCTAATGAAGGGCTGCATGTGAGGGACACTGGATGCCATTAGGAAAGGCTGACGAGGCAGAGAAACTGGGACCAACTCACGTATGTAACCAACTTCCCAGCAAATGACAAAAAAACATGGGAAAAAAAGTGAAGTGAGACTATCTGCTGAACTGGAGAAGGTCCACATGTTCAGTCCCATGGGTCACATCTGGTCTGACAGACTCAGCAGGCATCATCGCAACAACTGTGCTCTTGGGTTTGGGTTTGGACTTGGGACAGTTTCTTGGTGGGGACAGCTGGGGAGGTCTGTGCGGTGAAGGGCTGAGGAGGTCAGGCTAGGGGTGAACTTGGCATCTTGGAGTGCATGGGTGCACATCGTGCCTCATTGGGAAGCCTTGGGTTGGAGAGCACATTGTGGGTTCCTGTGGGATCCAGATCTGAGCTGAGGAATGGTGCATCCCCAGAGCCACTGGTTCTCAGCTGGGGGTAACCATCTGCACCTCCTGAACCTCTTTTTCCATCCCCATGAGCAGGTGAATCAAAAGGTTTACTACTCCCCAGTGTTCAAAAATAAACTGGCAGGTTCTTCTCATTGCTCTATTAAAGTCATAATTTTAAAGCAGCAACACACCTGCCAGGGGACAGGCTGTGACTACAGTGCAGGAAATAACACTGATAAATGGAAACCCCGCTGGAAATTTTTAACTAGTCTTATACATGACAGCAGATAAAATTTTCTAATCCATGGACGTTTCTATGCTTCATAGTTTTCCTCACCAAAACCTCAGAATTTCTCAGAGCCTTCTGTCCTCCTCCCCTAGCTCTCTCCGCTCAGAAAAGCAGGTCTGCAACCTCTCCCCAGGGAGATCCAGCACATCCTCCGCAGCGCTAAACCTGCACTGGGAGTATCGCACGAGCTTCCATCTGCTGCTGCTGCTTTCACTCTTGCAGGGCAAGGAAAGGGTGGCAGGTTTCAGCTACTTGACTGCTGCCTTCTAAGACCACCTATAGACTTAAGCCTGTTAAATTAACCTTAATACCCTCCTTATTCCTTTGCAGGATGCTAACCATCTGGCCATGGCTTGGTGTTGCCGTTAACCTAGGCTCCTACTTAGGCTTTTGCTGAAATCCCTGGGTTTTGTCCACATCGTCACAGCACTGACAGAGGCTGGGACAGGTTTAAGATGGGCCGTGTCGCTCCAACATGAGTGGGGATGTGGACTGATGAATCCGGAGCGGAAAGCACCAACTCTGCCAACTTCACAGCGAGGATATGGGCACGTTGATAATCATCGGGCTGTCCTCTGGTGCCCACACTCATCCCTCCACAAGTACAAGGGGCTGTAAAATCAGGTTTCAACATAAACAATGGTTCCTACGTATTTTTATCTTGGCTTTTCTCTTTGCTTGGGCATGCAGTTAAGGCAATTTGATTTCCATTTAAAACAATCTCTAACATGGCATTAGTAGCATGGATGTTGCCTAAGCTAGAGCTGTGACATCTCTCCATTTTTCCTTAGGGGCCAGGTTTTGCATCTCCTTTGCCTACTCCATCCCCACTCACTCCCTGCGTGTCTGAAGCTACTTACATACCCAGCACAAGCACACTTCTCATGATCTCATTTACTGAGCCTTCCCCTAAGACAGGGCCGTTTATCTCCTCAAGGTCCCATGTGCACATCCCCACTTGTACAAGGAATGCTGAAATCCATCTCCATCACACAGCCCTTGTGGACAGCAGCTTGGGGTGACATTGTCCTTAGTCAACAGCAAGAGAATTGTTTTCCTTTCCTATTCCTGGAAATTCCTTTATTCCTGTATTCCTTTCCTATATCCTTTCATTACCTGAGAAAGCTCTTTCCACCTCCATTAAGCTAACCTAGCAAAGGCTTTTGAGGAACGAATCATAAATTTACAGACAAAAAGAAAAAGGCTTGCCAATGAAATGCAGCTCTGGCTGGGCTGCCATGTGATTTTACCACATAATTATTATTTTATTTCTGGATAGAGCTTTCAGTTGCATGCTGCATTGGCTTTGGAATGTCCAGGGAACAAGAAGGGAGCAGGAGGTTTTGTTCAAAGGTATTCCCGGGTTACAAAGTAATATAAAGCCATGGCAAAATTGTCCCTTTGAGGTGTTTTTGACAACATTGCACAGCGTCAAGTTATTCCTCACTTAGAGTAAGCACTTCAAAGCATTTATCCTTTGACTTCAGTGGAAAATAACCATATACCTATTTGAGGAACTATACGTCATATATATGTATAAATGCTTAAAGAGTTTATCTAAGTGCACTGGATCCAGAAGGTCCAAATCATCCTCACTTCAGTTCCTTGAAACAAAATTGCTGTGAGCATGCCTGTCCTGAGAAAGGATGTCCAAGTGTAGTTTACAGCTACCTAAAAGATGGATCAAGAGGAGATGTGATCCAGGTGAGCTCTGCTCAGAGAAGAATAATTGTCCACTCAGGAGATTTACCTATTTTACACCAGATTTTCTATAGCAATGCACAGTCCCAGCCTATGTCTCATATGGTTTAAATCCTGCTCAAAACCAGGGAGAGCAGAGTGCTTGTCCCAGCTTCAGCAGCCAGCTCCTCCTTCCTACTAGGGACAGCTGTAACTCACAAAGTTGGGACGCCTGGGACATGGAAAGGGAGCATGAAAGCCACAGGCATCTCCACTGCTGCTTTGATGAGCCCCAGTGAGCATTGCCAGCATCCTGCCAGACACAAGAAAACCAGGTACTCTTGCTTCAGCCAGTCTGAAGAAAAACAAGGGCAGTTAGCCTTTGTGGAAAGTATTCCAGGAATGTTGATATTTTGGTGCCTTTTTGCTTTTCCTTTCTCAATAATAATAATTTTAAAAACTAATGCAAACATTTAGATCAGCTCTCCAACACATCTACCCGTGTACCTGCCCAGAGGAAGCCAGCAGAAATTCATAACCTCACCTATATGAGCAATCTAAACTCAGATTCCCCACCCAAAAAATGGACTCAGAGTAACTTAGCAGTGGTTAAAAGAGACTCAGTTGATAAATAAACATCACCAACTAATTCTGTGCAGACTTAGCAGCTATCACTTAACCAGAGGCAAAGGGGATTATCACCCCAGCTGGCAGGAGCGGACATCTCTCTGCTCCACTTACAGGTACCAAAGGTCAGCTTCTTCCAGCGCCTTGCTGGGACTCCTCGTCTTTCTCCAGGGAGTTAGCCCCCATTCTGCAGAAAACTAAGAGCTGATTTTACTTAAACACGGAGGAATGTTTATACATGTAGGGAAATTAACAGTAAGAACTACTTTCTGGTTTTATCTTGAGGGGATGGTTGTCCCTGAAGCATCCCTTGTGTACGGCTGGTAGGACAAAACCCAAGTCTGGCTGCTTTTCTGTTCAGTACACGAAGGTACTCAATACAATTGGATGTTATTTCAGTTAAAAGAAAGAAAAAGTTGAGAGCATTTGATTTCTTGAATTAAGCCTAATTTTCTACAATTAAGCCTTTCTAATTTCTAGCTTGGCTTCTGGACTGTTTCTGGGGATGTTATATCCAAATACTCCAAGCACATGCATATTTTTATGAGCCATCTGCTTTAAAGATACATTTGGTAATGCCTTAGATACAGCTGTGTAACTTTTCTAGATTACTGTAAGCATTCACGGGTGTTGTTTCTATGGCAGAAGTGCAAACAAGTCTACAAATACTGAAATCATCTGTTTTCAAATCAAATGCAAATTAATGGGGATGGGCTGCATACACAAAACCGGAGCGTAAAACCAGGCACGTCTGTGTGCTATGAGCTAAACACCATGAGCCTAAATCTGGGTTGAACCCCAGGCACCCGTCCCCCAAATATCCAGCCGATTCCCCATCCCACAGCGACAGACTCCACGCGATGTTCAAGGGATGATTATGAGAGTACTACCCCACCTAGCACTGCTGAAGAAAGGCTCCCACGCTGAAGGGAGTCACAAATAATTAAATGTTTCAAAACACAATGGATATGACATGCTTTCAAAATAGCATCTATAGAATCGCTTCCACTAGGGCGAGGAGCTCTCGGGAGGGAAAGCCCTTTCACTCACTTCAGTTGATTACCTGTATAAAAGGCCTTAATTTCTCCAGAGCGTTTCCTTTCCAAATCACCTCCTTTTACCAAAGCCATTGCAGCAGGAATGGCAGTTACTTATGCAGCCCATGAGATGACGTTTCCCCAGGCAGAGCTGTGATTAAAAAAAAAAAAGAATTGGCAAAAAAATGTCATTCCTGGACCTGCCTGCAGTTCACTGGTAAAATGCCCAAACTACTAATCAGAAGAAGTCTGGCCATGACTTCAGACTTCAGGTCAGGGTGTTTCAGCAATGTCTGGGAGTTTTTTCTTGGAAATCACCTTTTCTATCCCAATTCTGCTAAGCTAGGAAGAAATGTCCAGTTTGACAAGCAGCAGGTTCCTGAGGGATTTTGGCATCCCCTGGCTAAGAGCCAGCACAGCTCCTGGCCCTCTTCGACACCCCTTTGGGAAGGAGGTGCCCAGATGCCTTGGCCACAGTGCCCCATGGGGCACTTGCAGGCTAAAACATTGCATTTCTTTTGGTGGGTTCCTGGAGTTGTGTCCTAAACTGGTAACATTGTTCTCAAATGCATTTTGATGAGAAAAGCTGGAGGATCATGGTTTTAAAAAATTGCCTTGCCTGTTCCAGTGAAGAAATTGGAAATTGTTGAGGAATGTATCTGCAATCACCCATTAAGAACATCTTGGCTGAATGAACCTTAAAAAATAGCTCAATATGTAGAAATCCACAAATAACTTAAAAGAAAAAGAAGCGTGCCATTATAACGCCACATAAAACAACCAGATACCCAAAACTGTAGGGAAAGGCAGCGCAGAACACCCAAACAAAACTGATCTCAACTTCTAACATCTGGGGTCAGCTGCTATCGACTTCCCATGATCAATGATTCGAACAACTGTCCCTCCGCCCCTGACACCCTGTGGCTAATTCAGAATCCGTGTCCCATTGACAGCAATAGCGCTCTCCGTTTTATCTGATGGGAGCCAGATCAGGTCATTGGATACTTCTGTGTTTATTACCTTAACACGCTTTTAATTCTTGGTAGTGTATATTTATATCTGCACTTCCTGGGGGTTTTATGCTCTTTTAAAGGATAATTACAACCGGTTAGGAAAATGCCCTGAAGTTCTATAAATACATTCTAAAGTCTGATCTTCATTTTATGCAGATGTTTTCTCTGGGATTTTCTCTCATTTAAAAAAAAAAAAAAAAAAAAAAAAAAAAAAGAAAAGAAGACTTAAAAATGCACATGTAAGGGAGTAAGATTAAGAAATACAAGAGGTTTGGGTAGGCATGCATTGCTGAAATGTTCATGGATTTTTGGGCTTTCCCAAGGACTTCATGGGACATAAACATTTTTACAAGCTTGAGTCAAGTGAGGAGAAAGCACATATAGTTTCTAGAGAAAATTGATGGAGATAGATGCAGCCAGTCTGGACTTTCTTATTGCCAACATTACATCTCAGAGGGAAGCTCACGTGCTGGTTGGCTGTAGAAAATAGGACATTGATGTCCCTGTGTCCCTGTGTGTGCTCAGGTATGAGGCTGGTGCCAGCAGAGTTGCAACTGGGTGAGGATACACATGGGTTTTAATCTCTGTGAGTCTGAATTTGGCATTTACTGGGTGCTGATGTTCTCCCTGGAATTCTGGGTCTGTCTGGCCACCCACAGCGCCCTTTCTTGGAAATCCCTCTTTGTGTTGGCAGGACCTTTTTCCTCATCACCTTTGCTCTCTCTCGTCAGGAAACTGGAAAACTCAAATCACCGAGCAACTAAACAACTTAAAACTTGGATAGTGACAGAGATAAGAACAAAAGAAGAATAATTAAGCATTAAAAATCCTATGTGAAAATGACTTCATTCTCAAGTGGGTATAAAACTAATATACGTGTGGGACATTTGAAGAACACCAAAGGCTCATGAGATATTGCGGTGAAATTTAGACCACAGCTAATTTTATCTTTTCTGATGGAATGGTTTTTCCTTTCATCCTCTGGTTTCCAATTTTTCAGGGCAAACCCTGATTTCTCTACTTAAAAAATATCTGTCTTTATTGTTAAAATTATTTGGATTGGAAACACTCTTGGGCAAAAGCTGATTTTCTGTAATATCTTTATGTTGGGTCACATAGAGCTGGTTGATCCACGACTGAGACTTGGTACTATTGAGGTAACTTTTTAGCGTACCCTCACTGTATCTTGCTTTGGGAGAGATAATGTAAACAGTGCTGAGTGGGATTATTGAAGAAAAATCAATTTGCTTTGTAACAAAACACAAATTTGAGTTCCTGTGAGAGTTGTGTTTAGAGTTCAACAAAATCTTGAATATGTCCAGGAGTGGGAAAGCATCTGCTTCCTTCTCCAAAAAGCCAGGCACCCATTCTCCATATAGGAGACAGCGTGGCAGTAGATGGTAGCACCAGGCTCCAGGTTCTAGCTTGACCATAGGCAAGGTGAGCCACATAGTCAGTTATGCCTTTGTTTGTCCACCAAAATATTCAGAAGCGGCAACCCTGCTTCTATATGCATCCCAGAGGCTGAGCCGGGCTTGGATGGAGATTTTTATTTCCATTTGGATTGTTTGGAGGGATTTGGCAAAGCAGACTCTGAGAATGCTCTGTGCCTATATCTAAGCGTTTTTAAGGTGTTGAACTATGTCTATAGTTTCTCCTCCTTTCAAGAAAGTGTACAGCACTAAAATGGGTGGCTCCCAGAGTGGGAGATTAGACCTGTTCCTACCCTGGGGGATATTGGAAGTGACAAGAATATCTAAGAAGAGCTTTAGAAGTACAGTTTATCCTCCTTACATTGCCAATCTGCCTTGTGCTGAGAGCTGCCTGGGAATGGATTTCCCACTGGATTAATTAATTCTAATTATGACCTTCCATCATCTACCCATAAATTGGCTTGGTGTGGATGTAGGTGAGATTTCAAATACAGGCTGCACATTAAATATACATATATATGGTGTGTATATCTGTGTGAATGTATGTGTACATACACAAGCAATTCTCCATCTGGGACTGCACGGCAACTGTGCCAGATACTGTGTGTGCACACATCACCAGAACATATACCTGTCTCCATTGAATAATGCAAACCAACCAGGCTGGCAGGCAGGTAGAGAGAGACCCGTATCTTCAATAACATGCTGGGGCTTCACCAGCACTCTGCTTTCCTCCAACTACGGTCAACCTTAGTTTTGTCTCTGGGTGAATTCTTCCCTTGCAGCTCTACGTTGTCGTACTTCCAGTGTGCTCCAGGATCTCCATGGGATCTCTCGGGGACACAGCAGTGCCTTCAAGGCTGTCCTCAGGGCTGTTGTAGAACACCGCTAAAAGCACCCACAGCCTCCACTTCCATTACACTGCAGAGCATGAACGATGTGGATATATATTAGACACTTACATATAGATTAATATTAAGAATGCTGTTTAAAATATTAGACTGGAATAGGGCCTCAGGAGTGTGAAGCTGAGAAAATGACTGTAAAGCTTTTTCAGCCCATTGAGTGTGGAATGTGCAATGTATCTTCCCCTAATTAAATCCCCAGATTGGACTGGGGGTATGGGGTTGCCCCAGTCATGCAATCGTTTGCCCTTGGCAGCAATATTGTCCCTGCCAAAAGAGGTGGAGGTGTCACAGTCTCAGCAGGGAACTCAGCCACTGCCACATCTCTTGGGTGATGAATATGGCATTGTCAGAACTCAGGCTTGGCCCAGTGTTTTCTTCTTTCCAGGAAAGGTTTTGTAGAAAGCTGCTTTTCATACAATATTTTGATG
>VZRU01013119.1:58592-99268 GCA_013398155.1 Pedionomus torquatus
AAAAAAATAAATAAATAAGTAAAATAATATCCCTGCTTCCTCCCTGTCTCTTAGTGCAGGTCGGGGCATCCTCCTTTTGGGAAAGCACTGCCCTGAAAGAGTGCCTGCCCTGCAGCCCAGAGGTGTAACGGCAGTAGTGCAGCCCCGCAGGGCTGCGGGCAGAGCTCGGGCTGCCTTCAGGGACGTTTTTAGGTTTTGGCTGGATGCTTCACTTTTCTCTGTACGAGACATCACCCTTGCACAAATAGAGCAGGGTTTTTTTTTATCCAGAGCAGGCTTTTAGAAGAAGTCTGATAGCTCCTCTCAGTCGTCTTTTCATAAACCGCATGAGAAAGGGAAGGTACACTTAAGATTTTAAGCTCCAATGTGTGAAATATTTAAATAAAGGGGGATTTCTGCCCTATTTTTTTTTTTTTTATTAAGAAGAACACTTGCTGTTCATTTTACAGCTCCACACAGCAACTGGAAGCAAAACTCCTTCCCTTTTTAATTTTCAGAGCCCACTTATCACAGGTCTCCTGAACGAGCGCCTGTGATGCTCTGCGACAGCGTCTCCAAATCCCATCCCCACTTGTTTCACCATCCAGGACTGAAACCCCAGCAAGGTTCTCGGCAGGTGTGAGAGCCAGCAGCCCAGTCAAATCCCAGGGCTGACACTCCTCAGCGGGGACTGTGAAAAGCTTGCATTGATCCCAGCACAAAGTGCTGCTGTTTCAGCCCCTCATTGTCTCTCACGCTCGCAATGTGCCATCTAGGCGTTTCCTGCTGCTGTTACGAGACGCTTCGATGGCTGCACAAGTCATTTTTTCCCCCCAGTCTTTTATAACAGAGTAAAGCCTTTATTTGATTGCGAGAGCAAGATCTGCCCTGACGGATATTTTTGCGGCTGAAAGACCAACGCAATCAAATCAGGCAGATGCGGCATATAGGAAATAAGGACTTCATGCCAGAGAGATGACACTTTGAATCACATGCCATTTTAGACACAGGAAATGAAAATCCCAAAGAGCCTCCGAAGAAATGGAAAGTCGTTTAACGTTTCAATATTTCTGTATCAAAGTGTCCAGGTAACAGCCAATACCAGTCTTCATCAATTTGGGAGGCTTAGCAGTGCCACAAGGAGACAGAGATGAGGACTCCCAGGACCCAAATCCTGGCAGCAGAGAAAGGGAGGACGGAGGTTGGTCTATTTGCCTGAGAGATGAGTGTGTGTGTGTGTCAATGTACACCCCCAGAAGGCAGGCAGGTAATGAGTCAAGCCTGCAGGGTGCATCGCACCAAAGCTGCTCTTTGCTGTGCCCTCTGCAATGCCTTAAGCAATTTGTTGAATTGTCCTACTCACCAACCAGCAATAAACCAGTGCTTCTGACCCAAAAGATGTCACACTTTCCCCCAGTCCCTTCCAGCCTCAGCCATCACTGAGAATGTGAGGGTGCAAAGAAATCACGAATGTGCGGCTAATGAGCTTTGATAGACACTATTGGGATAGGAAAGAGCTATATTTTTGTGCATAACCTGGCAGAGAAGGTCCTTCCAAGAGCACAAGCAGTCCATGCAAACAGCTCTTCAGAGCCACACGGGGAATTTAAAGTAGGAATGGGAAAGAACTGAGCACGGCCTGGTAGGGGAAGACTAATAGGGACTAGAGGATGGGAGATGACCTGGTGGATTTGCAGTTGCCTCTACATCAATCAGTGGAGTCAACCTGGGCCCTGCTGCTCCTGCCAGCTGCTGGGGGACATGGGTGCACCAGCCCTGGGGATGGGTGACTTGGCAGCTCTTCTGCCTGCTCCACCCAGGGTAAGGAGTGGCTTTCTCACAGGACAGAGGGACTTGAAGAGAATGGCCACCAGGCTGGAAGGAAGAGTGGGGAATGATCAGCAGAGTAAGCTTAATATCACCGAGAGCAGACAATTAAGAGCTTTAATAAGAGTTTATATAATGATGAGTGCTCTCTTAAAACAGAAAATAAGGCAAAATAAGCAAACTGTGAGAAAAAGGTTGTGTTAAAAGTACAGGAGCATCAGGCAGTAATAATTCATTAATCCAGCACTTCTATCCTGCAAACTGCACCAGAGGCATCTTACCTTCCCACCTCACAGAGGAGAAGATGGCTCCAGAGTTTGGGTCGGCTGAGCTGTGTCCAGCTGTGTTAAGGATGAGCGCTGAGGAAATTTGTGTCACCCACTTCTGAAAGGTAACTGGTCTGCTGGTCCTGCCAAGTCATCTTGCCCAGGGAGAGCTCAGCCATTCAGCAATGCAGAGTAGACTGGTTATAGGATCTTAGAATGGTCCGGGTTAGAAGGGACCTTTAAAGGTCATCTAGTCCAAACTCCCCTGCAATGAGCAACTACATGAGGTTTCTCAGAGCCCTGTCCCATCTGACCTTGAATGTTTCCGGGGATGAGGCATCTACAACATCTACCACCTCTCTGGGAAACGTGTTCCACTGTTTCACGGCACTCATTGTAGAAAAATTCTTCCTTATATCTATTCTGATTATACCCTATTTTAGTTTAAAACACTTACTCCTTGTCCTATCGCTGCAGGTATTACTAAAAAGGTTTGTCCCTATCTGTCTTATAAGCCCCCTTAAAGTACTGGAAAGCTCCCTGGAGCCTTCTTTTCTCTGTACTAAGAAGCCCCAACTCTCTCAGCCTGTTGAAAACATGTTCTATCCCCCTGATCATTTTTGTGACCCTCTTCTGGACCAGCTCCAACAGGTCACTGTCTTTCCGTACTGACTAAAGGCATTGGGGAGCTGTCACAGGCTAGAGCTACTGTAAAACAGCTGGTGAGACCTCTGTGCATAGGAGTTGAGTGTTCCAAAGGTGACACCAATGTCTGTCTAATTTTGGGGCCAAGGAGATGATGGAGAAGAGGGAGGAACCCATCCTGCTCTCCCCACACCCTTGGGGAGAGCAAGAAGCAGAAGTTACTTTCAAAGATTGTGACATTAATATTTCCTGAAATGCCTCCAAAAGCTTGTGGAGACATCAGCATAGCTTAGCCAGAGTTACTGCTTCTAGCAATTTCTTGTGGTACCAGAGCTTGTCATCTGGGAAGCTGAAGTCCAGATCAATCTCATCTAAGCTATGGGGCAGGAGAAGATAGGGCTGCATTTGGGCATCCTGGCCAGGATCACAGCATCCTCACCAGGATCACAGCATCCTCACCAGGGTCAGGATGATGGTGGTGTTAAGATCAATTACAGGCTATCATGTGCTACAGCTTTGGAAATTTCAGAGCTTACTTAAGCCAAGAGCTTTTCTGACACAGGTTATCTTGTCCTGTATTGTCACCTCTTAGCCATTCCTGGCTTTCACTGGGGGCTCTCAAAACCCCAACTACATGATGCTGTCGTGAAAGTAGCTGGAGTTGGCTGAATCAGGCACATGGAGGGAGACACCTGAGCCTGAGCTACCTCCCCCACCACTCTGTGGTGGTCTTTTCCATCCTAAGTCACTCAGATCCATCATCCCAGTACAGTGGAGTCAGTCCTGCAGCTAGTCCAGGCCAAGTAAGACATAAGATGGGTCAGCTGCTAACTTTGTCAGATTTAACTCCAGATTAGACAAATATTTAAGTCAGAACAGTTAGTTGATGAGTATTTCACTGTGAAGCCCTCACAGGATATCAAAGGGTCTAAGTTCCAATGCCCTGAGGTTAGACAAAAAAAGCTCAAAGAAGCACAAAGCAGAAAACCTGAGAAGCTCTGACAGGACTTCAGGGACGGGTAACAAAGAAAAGCAATCAGTATATGGACTACGAGATAAAACATCCCAATATTCCTGAAAAATGTGCCTGTGCAAGAAGTTGAGTAACATTTGTCTCTGAAAAAAAGGCAGTAGGGGGGAAATAACTGAAAGTGATCGCCATTAAAGAGAAACACAAGAGAGGGATGTGCTCACAGGTTGGCTATTGCGCTGCTGAAAGGTGTTCAGGGAAATGTTAAGAGGAAAGTTTTTCCCTTTTTGCTGCCACAGACCAGTTAAGATCTGCTTGTGGAAGACTGTAAGCAACATAACTGATCAGCAAGTAAATGAGAGGACTTTAATGCCTGCCAAGCCTGCTGGATCATTTCACTTTAAAGGCTCTAAACTGCGTAGGACTTCTGACAGATGAAAGCAGAATCGGATCATTTGTTGAATGCAAACTGGATCCTCTCAAAAACTTTAAGTCCTATTGTAGGGTTAAAAAAAAAAATCCAGCTCAGAAGTCAGCCTGCAGATTTCTGCTGTGGAAGACAGAAAGCATGAGCTTCATCTCTGCAGAGCCAGGTTTCACATGCCAAGGCTGTAAGAGCATTTTACAGCTCCAGTGAGCAAGCAACGCTACACCTGATGACACAGAAGGTGATGTCTGTCGAGTTTCTTAAACACCAAAGTTTGATTCAGTCTTGCAGGGGAGCTCAGGCTAGGAAATATGGAAAGCCAGGGACTGAAAGGGAGCCAGGAGAAACAGAGAAGGCAGCACAAAGAGTTTACAGCACTGCTACAGTGAGCATTGAGGTTCAGGTACTCCACACTCTCTTCCGTTTAAAGTCTATAGATAAATCTTGGATATCTTGATAGCAAATGCTAGGGGGAAAGAAGGTAGGTATATATATAAAGGAACTAATAAAGTGATCTAAATACATTATATTACAGGTCGCATCACACTGAGTCAGGACTTTTCTGGATGAAGACTTTACTTTTATTATGCCAACATGCTTCTCTCCACATTCCTTGTTCCTGCCTGCAGTACCACAGTATCCAGTCCATGTCAGAAATGGGGCCATAAAGCAGTTGCTGAGACATGGGGTAGTGCCACTGAGTTGATGATCTATAGGTAGCAGTCCTTATGGAGAGCCAAGCATTGGACATGAGTTACAAGCTATGGACTGGGACAACAAATGGAGAATTACAAGGAAGACTTATGCTATGTCTATGGATTAGGGTATTAATTTTATGTTCCCTGTCCAGTTTCCTTTGACTTTGGAACAATTAAAGTTGTGGTGTGCAAAGGAAATACTGGAATCTGTAAGTCTAGAAATACAGTTTCACTTGTAACATCCAGTTTCATCATTTCATAAAGTATATACCCTTGCCCCGAACAAATAGGTTTATCAAGACTAAAACCAAAATCTCCCAGTTCTTGAATAGGGAAATACACTGCTAGCTGTATGGAAGTTAAATATCTCTGCTTGCTTCAGATTTTTTACTAAGGATCTAGTAAATGGGGGCACTAAATAAAATGCAAATAAAACTTTTTGAGAAAGGGGAGCTTGACAGTACAGCCTTTCTGGAAAGTCTTCCAGCAGAGGATTAGAAACTATGGATGGTATTTCCATAAGCCCTTGTTTTTGGCCTGACGATGACTCCCTGAGAAGCTCATGGTAAATCTGCCATTGTATCCAAGAGGAACAGACTTGAGACAGCGCTGAGCAAACTGAAGATCCCAGCCTTTGACTCAGTAGTGTAAATATTTTGCCTTTATAAGCAGAGATTAGTATATTCAGGGACATTATTCAAAATGCAATTTGGTAGCTGCTTCACTGAGCAATATCCATACACACTGAGTGTACTTATCTCCCACGGCTTTAAAAACTGCTTCGTGCAGTTAAGGGACAAGACCATAAATCACAAACACTGCTGCAGTCAGTGTCGTAGCAGGTAATCTCAGCACAAAGGAGACAAATGGGTCACAGACATATTATTCCCTTTGCACCCCTTTCAATGCTCCCCCCCCCCAGGGAAGGGTGCTTGGCTGTGGGGATGGGTGGTAGGAAATACAAATGCTGCTGTTGGCAGAGGTGTTTGATTCTACATGAAGCTGGTAACGTTGGTCTCTCATGTTGTTGATGTGATGTCTTTAATGAAAATGGAAAAGACCTGTGGGGAAAAGAAGTAAATCCCTGTTCATGTTTAAAATCAGAAATATTGTTGTGCTTAGAGTGAATTAAATCCACTCAGCAGAAAAGTCCCTGGCTGAAAAGGTATCCTATAAAGATGTTCAGATCTGCTTAACTGAGTTGGAGAGTGGATTTTCCATAGTTGTTCATTCAACATATGTTGCAAAGATCAGGAGATGGGCTTACCTTGTAGCTATGGCAGAAGCCAGAGTGGTCACAAAAAAAATGTAGATATCCACAGAGAATTACCCACAAGAAGCTTCATGCATTCAGTGCTCAAGGAAGAAAAGGGATTTTGGACTGACATTTTCAGGTAGTCGGGATGTACTTGTGCTTTCCTGAAACACTTCATTTGAATAAAGCAGCCTTCAGATCCAGACTGGTCTTCATATGAGTGCTCTGCCTCATCTAGGAAGTTCTCCTGCCTTATTACTGAAGGTTGGACTTTGATAATTAGTTGAAGGGTTTAAAACGATTGATTGATCTTAAAGAATCTGTATAATTTTATATTTTGAGAGTTATCAGGACTCTGTATCTAGCCTAAAAATGCAATAGTGGTACTTGTCAAAGTATTCACTTCTGAGACAGTCCCTGACTTGAAATTCATGTGTCTGAAGGTTCTACTTATACGTGAGGAAGAGGAGTAGAGGCCAGCTGGCACAGTAATGTAGGATGCAGCAACCATTGCAAAGTTGTGGCTTGCAAGCTTGTGAGGGAAGAGCAAGAACTATTTATATAACAACAGTTTTAACACTCGGAGCCTTTCCCCCTCCAAAACAAGCTGGTAACATTGTGCCATGCAGAATTGACATTTTGCTTAAATATTTTGCTCCTGCTGCAAGATCTGACCCTACAGTTACATTTAACCTGCCTGGAGTATTAGCTGAAGAGCAACCTTTCATGTCACACACTAGATTAAATCCTGCTCACTGACTTCTCTGAGTGTCCAAGACAGCATTAGGAAGTCCATCCATCCCTGTACTTTGGTCTGACAGACACTTGCCTCGATGAGTTTTTGCAACAGAAAACTTATGTTGGGAGAAAAGCCAAGAAGCCAAAGTTGCAGAGCAGACAGCTGGATGGAAAGAAATCATCAGAAAACGCATATGACAGAAAGGGATGAACAGTGCCAGAGGTTTTTGATCTTTCTGTATGCTGTACAGCCCTGGAGAGCAATGGAAAAGTGGCAAAGCACTAATTTGAGAAATGGCCTGGGCTTATTTATTCTCACTCATCTTAGGGCTTGATAGAAGTAGAGGAAGGCTGCCAGAGTGACCTGTAGGAGAAAGGATAGCTCCCTAATTTAAGTTATTTTAATGGATATCTGCATATCTGAGATATCTCAGTGATATCTGCACGTGGCAGCAGCGTGCACTGGTAGAGCACCTGAAAGAGGAAACGTCTCTCCACCTGAAACTGAGAAGTTGATACATCTGAGCTGGGCTGAGCTGATCTTGTTCCTCTTAGTTTGCTTCTGCGCTCCCCATCAGGCCTGATGACACTAATAGCCCAGGAGAGTCTGTCACCCACAGACATGTCTCAGGACCTTCATGAATCATAGCTCTGGCTGCTGGAGTCATCATTCACGGTTTCATAGAGCCTTCTCATTACCCTGGAGATAAACTCCAGATTTTGAACTGGGACTTGAAATGATAACCACAGCCAGCATCAACACCACAGGCACATGTGTGTTGTCAACAAGTGTGAGACTCTGCATTTGAATTTCAGAGTAGGGAGAAGAGACAAGGAAACCTCTCCCAGTCATCTTTGCTGGCAGAGAGCAAGAAGAGATTACAGGAATTACTGCACAGCTCAGTACTCACGTGAACGGGACATCAGCATCCACCATAAGTTTACATGAAAACTGGATTTCTGTTTCAGTGCAGCCACTTGTTTTCCTGTATAGACATTGCAATCTTTTGCCAAGGTTCCTCTGAGGTAACACTTTGCATTCAATCCTGCTCGTCTTCAGCCCAAATTCGCTTCCTTGGCTTCATCTGCTTGCATTCAGGATCCTCCAGAAACACATATCTTGGTGTTTGCTCCAGCAGTCATTTGAGTCAAAACCCTGATTAAAAACCACTGTCCAATGAATTCCTCTTCCTTAAAACCAATGTTGCTACCACAACCCAGAAAGAGAAGTTTTTGGCAGATCAAACAGTAACAATCAGATGTCGGAAGAGGGAAAGCCATCCTCCAGAGGCAGCGTGGAAAAGCCATCCGTGGGGCCGCGTAACGGGAATGTGGAGAACGGCCTCCTTTGGGAACAAAATCGGATGCAGAGCCCTGCTCTGCTGGTTCCTCGCTGACACGGCTGGAAATCAGACAGAGGGAGGATTGTACTGCCTCAACACGAAGCAGCTGAAAAAGGATTTCTTTCACACCCTGGCATTTCCATGGATCGCTTGAGCACAGGAATGACAAAGCGGTGTTGCATAACTCTGGAGAGTAAACTTTCTGGACAACATCCAATTACCTTCTTCTACATCAACTCATAAATAGTGATTTCCACCCCCCTAGCTGGAAAAAGACTCTTGCCCCAGTCGTTGTGCTTGATGCAGGGCAGAGCTCAGGTGCTGGGGACCAAGCGCTGCACCGTGCATCGCACCCTGTGCTCGCCCTAGTCGCCAGTGCCGAGTGGTGCATTCTCATCTCACCCTTCAAGGACTCTGGCCATTTCCATACAGTTTGTACTCCTGCCCAGTGCTGTAACTTGATATTTTTTCCTGATGTCTGATTAATCTGAGCTTTTTCTCTATGACTTTTTGCCTCCTAAGGAATTCCCACCTCATGCCGGCACTAGTGCTTGGTCAGAGGCACCAGTGATGGCCAGCAATCACCTCTCTTTCATCGTGCTGTCACTCTGTGCACTGACAGTGACACTTTTCCTTCTGGATGGATGTGACCCCTGGGATTTGTTCCCATTTGTCCAACTCAAGAGGGGAAGACTGAAATTATTCCAAAAAGAGCTTCAGTGGCTATGCATGACCCTCATCTCCAGGAGTCTGAGCTTGTTCTCCCTCTTCAACACATACCGACCCTCCTCAAGAATAGACCTGGGGTTTCCCTGGGGGTTTGGGCAGGCAGGGAAGGAACAGGAGGGGTCGGTGAAGCTGGGATGGGGGGTTGGGAAAGAGAGTGAGCTCTGCACTCTCCTACACTGTAAATGCCATCTGCTCTCTGGCCTTTGGGGAGAGGGAGAGATGAAGTGGAACCATGGCTCCGGGGATATGGTGCTGCCTTGGACACATTTCCTTTTACCAAAATACCAGCCAAGGAGCTCTTTGTCTTGAGAGCTGATTTCTTTTCAGTTTTTTTCACCTAGGAAAAGCAAACCCAAGCACTTCAGTCCACACTGTACTATGGGACCAAGACCACCCTGGGCTTGCTTCCCAAGGGAAGGGAAGCATTAAGCTATGTATAAAGATCCTTCCCTTTATCTCTGCAAGATCGCACCATTTTCCTTGTACAACCTGCAAGGGAGCCAGCCACCGTGTACATTTTGGGGACAAAAGCTCTGGTGAACAGACAGTCATCTCAAAATCTAAGTATTCTCAATCTCAAATGTACTAGAGCTACTCTTCCAGTTTAGCAAGGTAAAATGATCTTGAGAATTAATGTAAAGAAATTAGATCAAGGGTAGAACCCAAAGGCATCTAAATAGGAGCTAAATAATACCCTTGGAGAGCTGAGACATAAGGACTGGTATCCAAAAATTCTGCCGTGAACAAAGGGTTGACTAACTGGAAATCAATAGATTGGTAAAAACAGGATAATTAAGCACATGCCTTGTGCTTGATAAAAGCTTGAGCTCAAACATTTGTGGCATCTTGAAGTTTTGCACATGGAAACACTGGCCAAGCCACCTAGCACCCAGCACTGCGGGGAGAGGGGGGTTGTACAACGGCTACAGGATTTGCCTCCAGGCTTTGCTTGCTGGCAGCCAGTGGTTTGCTTTGGGGGTGCAGTAGCACGCAGGTAAATACAGTGAAAGTCTTTTTCTTTTACTGCGGGCGAGCTGCAGGGAATGGGGGTCCTGACTGCGGACTCCAGAGACTGCTGCAACTGCTGGCTCTTGGCACAGGGAAGGCACCATGGTGTTAATGTTGTTTGAGAGAAATAGTGGCTACAAACCTTGTTGTTTAATTGGCAGCAATCTGAAAGCAA
Source organism: Pedionomus torquatus (assembly GCA_013398155.1). Classification (NCBI taxonomy): domain Eukaryota; kingdom Metazoa; phylum Chordata; class Aves; order Charadriiformes; family Pedionomidae; genus Pedionomus; species Pedionomus torquatus. Next base: position 68,653 of record VZRU01013119.1, read on the forward strand.
AGACTGGGTTTCAATAAACCCTGAGTTTGGCCAATCTGAGGTGGAAGTACAGATCTGCCTCAATTCCCCCCAGCTCCCTGCCTTTGAAAGGTGTGTGAGTCGCGTTGCCTTCAGCCCGCTGGAAAAGCAAAGGGGAAAGGCATCCCTGAGCCAAATTCTTTCCCTGAAAAATGTTTAAACTTGCTCTCTTGTGGTGATCACAGCATCTCCCTCCCCGACGCTGCTATCACTGCTACGGTGCGTACATACAGATGATGCTACTGAAATGTCTATGTGATCGACTTCAAAGCACGGAGCAAGCGCGTGTGTAATCAAGTGTGGTGAATGACTCTGAATCAGTCTTGACATGGCTCTCGCCAGCCTGGCATGGGTGCCTGGGCAAGGTTTTTATTCTCCTTGCTTTCTGATATGATAGAGCTCCTCTAGCTGACTTTTTTTTTTAACCTCCTCTGACATTTAGGGCTTGTCTATGCTGGGGATTTAACTCAAATTATTCGAGGATGTGAATTTAGAGAGGAATAATTATTCCTGATTAACTCCCCATGTGGACAGTCATGTTCCAAACTAAAAGTGCTTTATTTCAAACAGGTTTAATTGACTCCAAGAAAATCAGTAGGTTGTTTTAACTAAGAAAAAGGAAAAGGAAGGGTACAAAATGGAGACTATTTTTTTCCTTTTCAATTTGCTGGGAAATGCAAGGACTTTTGAACATTATGAAAGTTTTAACTGAAAATTGCTGTATGTTATTATGCATAATTTGCACCTCTGATAAACTGCATGCTGTTAAAATTATTGTTCCATGAAAATAATTACACAGCAGCCAACATAATTAGACAAGCAACGCAAAATCAGAGGCAGAAATGTAGGACGAGACTCTGACTGGGAGGGCTGTTTGTAGGGAGGCTGCTGTGAGGTGTATTTTATTCAGTCCACACACTTGCATCCAGCCTGATTTGCTGGAACCAAAACTGATTACAGAATGTAACAAGCCTCACAAAAGCTTAATGAAAAAAAAAAAAAATTCTCAGCTTTAGGATGAATTTTCTGTTCAAAAATAAGAAATAAGATGAATCGCAGAATAATCACTACTCTGCGGTGGAAAATCAGAGGTTGGGGGTGCCAAAAAATGTCCAGTGATCCCAGTGGTGGAGGCACTGATGCTGCTGATGCCTCTGGTACCCAGAAGGGAGACCTGGGTAGGTAAGGCTCTGCCTGTCAAGTGTCACACTTGGGCTCAGGCACTGATCTTGCATCATTGCTGTTACTGAATTGATTTCATCCCAGGTATCACTATTTAAGAGTATCAAGGTATTTGTCTGGGAATAGTGCAGGATGCAGTAAGAACTTTGGGGTGAAGAGTGTTTAATGTGGATCCAGACACAATCCATGTCACACTGACTGCAGAGCAGGGAGCTGGTCCTAGCCTTGTTGGTTGTCAGCACAGACCTGACTACCTAAGCTCTTCTTTCTGAATAATTGCTCCATCTAGGTGGCAATCTGACCTTGCACATGAGTATCCTCCTGGAAGTAATAAGCTTGTCCTTATGAAATTGATATCAATCAAACCTGTTTCATGTAGTTCTTCCAAAAAAAACCTATCTTCATCAGCATATTAGCATGTTCTGAATTAAAAAAAAAAAAGGAAAGGAAAGGAAAGGAAAGGAAAGGAAAGGAAAGGAAAGGAAAGGAAAGGAAAGGAAAGGAAAGGAAAGGAAAGGAAAGGAAAGGAAAGGAAAAATAAAAGGAGAAGAGAAGAGAATTAAAAAGAATAGAATGGAAGAGAAGAGAAGAGAAGAGAAGAGAAGAGAAGAGAAGAGAAGAGAAGAGAAGAGAAGAGAAGAGAAGAGAAGAGAAGAGAAGAGAAGAGAAGAGAAGAGAAGAAGAAAAAAGGAAAAGAAAAGAATTAAAATAAAATAAAATAAAATAAAGGAACAGGAAAGGGAGATGAAGAGAAAGGAAAAATGAAAGAAAGGAAAAGAAAGGAAAAAAATGGAAAAAGTAAAAGGGATAGGAAAAGAATAAATAAAAGAATNGGAAAAAAAGAGAAAAAGTAAAAGGGATAGGAAAAGAATAAATAAAAGAATAAAGAAAAAAGATAAGGGAAGGAGAAGAAAGATAAAAGGAAAAGAAGAAAAGAAAAGAAAAGAAAAGAAAAGAAAAGAAAAGAAAAGAAAAGAAAAGAAAAGAAAAGAAAAGAAAAGAAAAGAAAAGAAAAGAAAAGAAAAGAAAAAGAACCTAAGGCCTAACATGAAGTTCAGGCTTTTCTTAGCTTCCTTTTTTTTTTTTTACTGTTTTATTCCAGCGTAGGATGGTGAATCTTCAAAAGACTTCTTCTTTTCTTTTCTGAGGCAGGAAACCATATGCCACCCAACAATTTTCAGTGAAGCCCCTGGATTGTAGTTCTGATTCTGAGAACACATAGGAACATGCTGGGACTGAGAAAATACGGAGGTTTACAGGACAGCTCATGTGCATAAAAGAGCTTTGCAAAAAGAGGGCCTAGAATCGAAATTGCTTCAATTATACCAGGAGAAGTGAGAGTCTTAAATGTAACACTTCCAGAGATTATTTCTTTCTTTGCTTTTCTGTCATTGCTTTCACTATTGAGCTTCACTGACCCCTCTTCTTTGCCAAAGTGGAAGAGCAATCAATAGACAGGAGACAATCATGACACTCTTTTAAAATCTATTGTACATTACACAGTTAGCAGCTCAGCTGAGAAGAGAAATCCTGTGTCCACTCCTATCTGTTCTCTACCTCTACTTCAAGGTACCTTATGAAACCCTACTCCTCCTACGAAACTCTACTTTTTCCTTCTTCTGGAATAGCAATTTCCTAATAAAATGCATCAGTTTAATTCTCCAACCCATCAGACCAAAAGAGACCATAGCCAAAAAACAGGGAAAGATAAAGCAACTTACATTTTTAAAACACTGATGTAGCTTGAGCTTCCTAACCCCTACAGCCATGGGAGACACGTTCTGTACAGTGTGTGGCCAGGTATGCTTCACTGCATGTCTCACCTGGTCACCTTCACCAGGTCCAGAACGATCAGGAGCAACCACAGCCCTTCTCTAGCACACACAGCCCCAGCTCTTGCTGGGAGGGAAGGCAATGAATACACTGACCTTACTGTGGGATGGAAATTGGATGTGGCAGACACAAACAGCTAAAGTTAGGAACTCAGGGAAGGTGTCCAGTCCTACCCTTTAGAGATGAAGTTAGGAACTTTAGAGAAATTCAGTAGGCCTTGGGTTCTCTGGGGCCTGAGCCGTTCTGAAAAATAGGACTTCAGGATGTTTTTGTAAATTTTAGTCAAGGTGAATTTATACTGAAGTCTAAATCCACAGTTAATTACAATGAAGTAGAAATTGTTCTGAAGAGATTAGGGATGAGCTTTTGAAGGAGGCTTCTGAATTTTAAGTAACTAATTCTCATTGAAAGTCACTGGGTTTGGGCAACTAACTCCCTTGCTCACTTTTGAAGATCCAAACGCAGGTCTAAAACTCATTCTGTTAGCAAGCCAGCCAATATTTCTTTCATGGGAAAGCAGTCTTCTGATATCCCAAAATTAAGACAACAGAAGGCTACATTTTTTGTTTTATTCTCCAAGGCTAATACTGAAACAATATAGGAATCATTGTGAAAAATAAACTACAGCAATTTAGATATTCAGTTTTCAAATCAGTTGACAGGCATAGCAAGGAAATGTTTTTACCTCTGAAGAAATAAATGTAATAAAATACTGTTTAAATAATGTTTAAGTGATGTGATGAAAGACGGGTTCACGAACCCGCTGTTATGTTAACAATTAGCAGTGCAGGACATGGATTTTGTTTAAGAAATGTGTACTGCTAATATTGGGGTCAACATATGAATAAACAAGAATGGCAGTATGCACTGGAGTCAGACTTTATTAATGTATGCTTAGTTACCTTTGTTGCTTTACTTATTGTACCAAGACCTACTGCAGGCAGGTCCTGTGTATCTGTGTGTCCACCCATTCATACTCTTGCCCACACCAAGACCTCATTTGTACACCAAAATGATTTTCTTGCTTAAAATAAGGAAGACAGACACATAACAGCCCACTACTGTTAGATGCAGCGAGGTCCAATGGTTGGGCTGCTGACCTAGGACCACCCCACCCCAGGAGCACCCCAGGAGCTATCACTTGTTCTGCTCTAGACTAACCTTGCAATGCCAGGCAAGCCGCTGTGCCCTCCTTTCACTTTCCTTAGTTATTAATCTTATCTGACCATAGGTTGGGTTCTTACTGTTGGCCACAATGGTATCCCAAGGGTGAATTTCTTACTGACAGTAAAGATAAACTCTTGGAGTTGGAGTTCAGAAAGCTCAGATGTCTTGGACAGCTTCTGATTCATCTCACTTCCTGCTGCCTTGGAAAGATGTGGCCTCTTTCCAGACATATCCTTGAACGGCTTGGTCCTCAGATCTTCTCGGTGATAGGATGGGAATGACATGTAAAGCCAGGCCTGAGAAGCATTATCTTAAGAAGGCTGCTGCTATTTACAAAGCAGCAGCTTTCATCTTCATTATGCCTTCAAAAGTCTTTTAAACCTTTTAATTTACAGACAGCAATGGCAGAGAAGTCCATTATATGAGCCAACAACAATCCTCTTCTGAAATATTTGCTGAATGATCTAGCTCACCAAATATTTCCAGATCCTTTTATATTTATGTGTGTCTAATACGATCTCTATTTCCCACACTGCAAAACACGTAGAGTAAGCCAAGCTCTGCTGTTGGAAGTTGGTAATGTGAGAACTTTATCCAGCAAAATGTTGATCACCCTCTGTTCCCACCACAGGCAATGGAAGGTGAAGGTATTCAGCACCCACAAGGAGCCCATGGAGGGAAATGGGCTCTATTTGGGACTCCAGTGCAAAGCCTGATTAGATAACAATCTGTCTCTAGGTAGAATATATATTCTCTCCCTCTCATTCTCCCCTTTTCTTTCTCTGTCTTAATAAAGTGTGTAGCTCTGATTTATTTTTTTATCAAGATTAACAATGGAACAATACTGCTTCAAATATTAAAAAGGCAAAGAAATGTAGGTACTGAAAAGGAAGGAAAATACCTCAATTTCAAGCCTAAAGATTACTTTGGGTCCCAGAGGAAGCAGAAGCAATTTAGTGGCTGATACCCTTAGCAAGAAAAAAGGTTGTAAGATTAAGACCAACTGCTGTTTGGATAAGTGGTTGGTAATTGCACATATCAGCAATTATGTGCTGTCATATCATTTTTCTGTTACCTTACTCCTCTCTTGTGTCCCGTCAGGGTTTACTTGGAATGACCCTACATCTATGGTCCTCTTTGGATTCACCTTCTTAATGTCATACAGTAGTGCCTCACAAGTTCAAAGAAAAAAGAAGTCATTATTACAGGAGATGCCTGGTGGAGGTGCTCCTCTTCATCGATGTAGCTAGAGGCTACAGCTGTAATAACCAGGATTCCAGGAAGAGAAATAAAGAAAGGCCTCCTGAACCTGCAAAAACCCTCTTGGCCCTCCAGCCTTGCAGAGGGAAAAAAGAGGGAGTTTTAGGAGGGAGAGGTTTGAGTGGGGATGTCTCTCTGCATGGTTCAGGTGCCATCCCACCCATCAGGCTGCAGCATCAGGCTCTGGGTCACTCCGGGTGGGTCTCAATGGGAGCTGGGGGCCACAAGACTTGCCTGGTTGGGGTAATACAGGTTACTATACTGAATCCTCTTCCAACAAAAAGGGGGAGCTGGAGTTCACTCTGTACACAGAGTGTATTATTGACTTGTAACTGTTTGTAACTCTGTAGCTGTTTGTAACTCCTGCCCCAGCTCGGGGTATTTTGGGGGGAACGGTGGCCCACCCTTGAGCTGAGCAGCAAGTCTTATTTCTGTAGCTTCTGCATCGCTCAGAGAGATGAACGCTGCCAGAAACACCCTTTTCTCTCACAGAAGTAACTGATTCCCCAGCAAAGTGTCAAAAGATAACAAAGTCTGTTCCAGCTAAACTCATCTGCTCGTTGCCTGAGGGAAGCCTCCAGCTTATATGGCACCGGGTGCTCCCATGGAGCAGAAAATATTTAGCTCGCTAATCAGATTCAGGCAGGAGTTGTAACTGCCGTGCTCTGCAGTGTGCCTGCGGTGTATCTACAGAGGACAGGAGGTCGCTGGCTTTCAGGTATCCCGGTACCAACCTGCAGTGATGCCTCTGAGGTCAATCACTTCACAAGGGGTTTAAAGAAGAGCAGGGTTTTGCATGGGGATCCTACCGCACAAGCAGAGCGAGCCTGGTCTCTGCAAAGGCCACCATGGTAGGAAGCTCTGGGAAGGACCTGCAAACTGCTGTGTCAGGCTGTGAGAGATGCCAAACCGCAGCCAAAAGCCAGAGTGATAGCAGTGATAGCGAGATGCTGCTTAACAGCTCATGGCAGAGCTAATATCCTTTGAAAAGCAGATAAAAGATTCATCAACACAGATGAAGATATGAGGGCTTGGGCTTAGACGGCCTGTAGCTCCTGCCAAGAAATTGTGTGGAAGGTAGAAATGAATTTAAAAGGTTGAGTGGGGGCCAGCAAGTCAATAAGTGAATAATCCCACCCAGATAGGAAACCAAAGCATAAACAAGAGTCTCCACATACTGACGAGTTAGCACTGGTTGCACTCTGGAAAGGATCCTAAAATAACAGAGATTCCTGCAGACAGAATAAACACATCTCTCGGTTGTCATCCTGAGCAGAGGGTAATTGCATAGATGTATGATTGACTCGCTGCTAGAACTAAATATGTAGTTCTCTGACATGCTGTCACCCCCTTCGCTGTACGTTTGAGATTTTTTTTTCAGTAAAGCACATCAGGAATCAAAGCAAATGTCCACAAGGAAAGATGCATCTCAACCTTGAACTTCAATCACCAGCAAAGGGCTGAAAATGTATTTAAAAAGAGTGAAGTTACTGCATTCCTGAGGGCAACATTTAATGTCAAAATTCCCCGGGGGCTTGTGCACATAAGATCCAACCCCTCCGTCACAGGAACATGGAGTTGCAGCCCCTGTCTGAGGGCTGGGAGTTGGCACGTGGCTTTCTGAGCTCCCCAGTCAGACCACGACATGGTCCTCAACTTCTGAGTCCCATTTCCTTTCCTGGGGTTTCCTTTGAGGTTTCCTTCTGCACGTCTCTTCCCCATTCACACTCACGGAAGAGACAGAGGAGCAAAGTTCCCAAGTTACTCTTCCTTCTACTTTTAGCAGCAATTTTACCCCAAATCTGAGCAGTCGATGCCTTCTCAAGGTCACCACAAGGCTCTTGGTTAGTGATTCCTACCAAGTGCTGAGCAGTTCTGTCTACCCTGCTCATGCTTTGCTCCCGTCCCACTTCAGAGCTAGCTTCAGTTTCAGCTATGTTAAACTTTTATTTACATGAATGTAGAAGAACCTACGCAGAAGTCTTTGCACTGGAAAGTTAATTTGAATTTTCAAGAAGTTTTGGAAGTTGCAGAGGGCTGGACAAGTGTCAAAGTAATACTGTTCTACAAAAGTAAAATTACCTGGCCAAGCCCTAGGCTGGCCCAGCTCCCAGGAAAGATGAAGTGCTGATTCAGAGTTTAGTTCATAATAGATATATAAAAAATAATGTACTAAATGCAATGCAGTGTGAGCTGATGAAGGTAACGGTTTGCTAACTTGGTACCATACTCTAATGTGTAACAGACTTCTATAAAATAATTTACTCTGTGACATCTTAGGTACTGATCTCAAACCAGAATTATTCTGGCACATCATAAGTGAAAGACAAATGTTTAAACAACAGACCTTCCAAGGTAACTATAAAAGAAAAATATCATTAGATGAACATAATTCTCAGTTCTAAATCCTCAGTCTCTTTTATTATGCACTATTTGAGGGAAAATGTAAGATCAGCAGCAGAAGGCACAGACATTCAATGTGTGATTGATAGCAAAAGGATAAATCATGGATGTGGGGTGACCTGCATCAGCCGGTGAGCTGAAAGTGAGCGATTGGTGCAGTCAGACACAAAGTGATTCCTCAGCAAATGAGTAATGCTGGATGAGCTTCCACACAGGCTGCACTGGGACCAGTGGAAAGCCAGCATGGAAACCAGTTAATGTAAAACCTGGGGAAAACCTTGAGTGGCAGACTGGAAGGAGGTCACATCATCTCCACCTTGGGTTTGCTACAGTCCCTGCTGTGAAACTGCCTCCAGGACAGGACCCAGTGCTACCCTCAGAGCTGGAGAAGCTCTGAAAAGCTCCACAAGAAGACAAGGAATGGTGGCATGGGGTGGGAGGAGGGCCAGCTTCTTCATTCTCCCCACAAAAAAGGGACACTGGCAGCACAGGAGTGCTCAGGCACACGGTGAGGCAGTGGAAACGACACACCCCAAATCCAGGTTGGTGGTCCAAGAACAAGACCATCTTCTCTGTCTCTCTGCATTTGAGAATTCACTCCAGAGTGAACAGAATTCCAGGTCAGAGTGAGCTTACATGGCTGCTTTGCAAACCTGTTCCCACCCCTCACCTCTAGCCTGTGCAGGAAAAAAGCATTTTCTTACAGAAACTTCAACGAAGCTATTGCTTTGTGAGCTCTGCAAATGTGTATGTATATATATATACATATATCCACGAAGCAACTTGTCTAATGTGTGTTCAAGATAAAAGTTTGAGATGTCAGAGAATTTTATCTGAAAAAAAATAGACATTGACGCACAACAGGGCAACTTCAAACTTATCTATCTATTCAACTCTGAGCTCTAAAGAGATAGAGAAATCAAGCGGAAGCTAAAGCAGGCAGACACATGTAAAATGATTTCTGCAGACAGAAATGAAGAGGATGTCCCCTACAAGTACTGCTAAACTGAGTTTTGGAGGGAAAAGTGGCAACTACCCAGCTTTTGCCTCGTGCCCTCATACACAACCTTGGGAGCAAAGTGATGTGCTCAGCTGAGACTGTCAAAGGCACCCCAGGGGAATGGGATGGCACACGTCTCTGCTGCAGCCAGCTCTTGCTCCACCCACAACGACATACTCATCTTTCTCTTTTCTTTTACTGTAGGAAGACTATTACAACAACCCAGGGAAAAACAGGGCAGGAAGGCTTGCAGCATGGACAGGAGGAACCCAGCCCAAGCAGAAAACCAGGTGATCTGTCAGTGCTCCCTTGGTCTGATATCATGCCAGCAATGATCAAAAATAAGTCCAGTGATTTAAAACTAGTATAAATGAGTCCTAGCTTGGGCTCACCATCCACTGAATTCCCTTTTTTTCCAAAGTTGCGTTTGTCATCAAGATCCTTCTCTCATAGAGAGCCAGAAAGCTCTCTCTGCTTATTTACGTATTAAAACTCAACAGATGATGAAGGAGAAGCAATTACTGGAGACTGGAATAATACTTTCCTTAGTTATATTTATTCATTTTCTTTTTGCTCAACAAAGTATGTGCTCAATGGAAAGCTGATTATTTCACGCGCCTCTGTCAGTGGTGTTTCACACCATCGTCTACTAGCGCACAGCACATTAAGTGATCTAACGCAGTCAAAATGAAGGAGATAATGTAATGCAAAGGAAATGTGTGGCAACAACTTCTGCTCCATTCATGAGCAACACCTGCCTAATTGCCTTCAGGGAGTCCTGCTATTTCCACCAGGCTGTGTCTGCTCCCCCATTAGAGGAAAGGCTTGTCCACAGAGCCAAGAGCTGGGCAACACCTTGGGGCAGTGCTTCAGTGAAGGGTGCTGCTCCCCTGAAGGGGAGCAGAACAGAAGTTCTCCTCTGCCCTGCAGCAAAGTTGGACATTGCAGCCTTATCTTCAAGATTGCCAAGCAGATGGGTGCTCTCTCTCACCTCTGCACAGAGGATGGACCCTGAAAATTGTATTTTAGACTTCCATGTTCTCTTCAAGTGCCATTTGGATTTATTTTTTCTCTCTCACATGTTGTTCCACATTAACTGTATTCAACTACAGGGAGTATCAGAAAATAATACCTTAGCTTGAGAATAGATTTGCTCTCAAGTGACATCTTCCAATACTACTGATTTATACCCTTTTCCTGCATTGATCTGTTGGGAGCTTTCATCAGCTATATCTGACATAAACACTGTATTATTCTGTATTGCATTATACCCTAGAAATCCACTCAAATCCCTTTGCTCCTCAAATTAAAGCAATATGCATTACAGTGTCCTGATTTCCTTCTATTCTTGCATTTGCATTTTTGTATCATGCTCTAGATTACTCGTGTATATTTTGGCATAAGCATCTCCCTGTTCATTTAAGAATATTGCCTTTAATCTTCATTATACCTTGAAGCATACAAAAATCTTGGCCCCAAAGGACACGTGAAGACATTTAGTTCCCACAGAGGCTGAATTTATGTGGAAGTTATTTAAAGCAAATGTCATGTTGTTCAGAAGCCCAAGCCTTGTTCCAGGGTGATCTGTGGACACCCAGGATGTGTCTCTGGTCTCACCGCTCCACGAGGCATGTGAGGTTTGTCTGCTGCACTGCAGATCACTGTGCTTTCAGGAAGGGACTTCTCCACCTACCACAATGGCACAGACTGCAGCTCTGCAGCCAAAAGATTTTAGTTCTGTGTCCGTGCTGGGACATCAGAGCTCCTCAGTAGTCTAACTGCCAAGTCTGTTTGCCTGCAAGCGGCTTTTTGGTGGCCAAATAGAGAGGCAGCTGTAGTTTGTACTTGTGCTGCAAGAGATGAGGTGAATTCATTCCTTTGTTGTGGGCATCTTCTGGCCATCTGAATTATTGTAGCTCTTAAAAAACATAGTGCTACAAGAATATACCTAATAATAATATATCTCACAGCTTGGTAGTTTGGGTGGGGTTAGGATTTTTTTGTGGGTCTATATTACTTTACAGATTTGTCCTGTGGTTGGACCCCATGTAGGTCCGATGTTTGCTCCAATGACATATTAATGGTTATACTGGAAATTTATTCAGTCATCCAAAGCCCTGAGTTTGGTAAAGCTACATGATGTATACAAGAAGGCAAGTATTTCCTTAAAGGAGGATCTTCAGACTCCTCTGAGTATACAGGCATTTTGGTTCAGTTGCTCCTTTTGATTGCCAGTCAAGAAAACCAGGTATACTCTTTATTCTAGACTTTCCTGGATTATTACACCCACCAGAATGTGGTCTATAGTAAAGCTAGTAGGAAAAGATGCCTGTAATTTAGGGACAAGTAAGTCTTTCCATAGGTGGGAGGGAAGACAGAAGACCCAGGAATTATTCCAGTTAGGGCTGAGACCATCATGTTCAAAGGAACCCTGTTATTGTCTGCTCTTATTTTCAAATATCCACTGTAAAATATCAGAGATCTGGCCTGAAGATCTGAGCACCACAGGCTTTGCAGGCAATCAGAACACAAGGTGCACAGAGACACTAAAAATACCTATTGGACTGAGTTCAGGGTGGGCTCTCAAGAAACATCTTGAAAGCTGCAGTCCCTTACATGGAGCCACAAGCAGCCCACAATGCCAAGGAAGATCCAACAGCAGTGACCCATTGCAGTGAGTACCTGCATCATGGCCTTTGGGGGCAGCCAGCAAAAAACCTGAAATATTGACCCCGGTATTTGAAAGGGAGGAACCTTTGTATAAAGCAGAGCAGAAGCTGAAGATGGTTTGGCAAGAAAACCACTGTCACCTGGAGTCACAGGGGAAATACGTCTGCAGCTTTCATGTCAAAGGGGAAACCTCTTTCTCCACCCATATTTAGGCAATGTCCTTGTGCAGAGCCACTGATCAATCCAGCGTAGCTTCAATCACAGCCAGCAAAGTGGAGCTCTCGTTGGAGCACAAACCAAAATCATTGTCATACCCATGAGGACAGCATCTCCTAAAATGTCCTATGAAATGCTCCTCCCTGGCCCGTTTACATACAAGAGTAGAAGATGCTATCGCTGCTAAAAACAAACAAGATTTTATATCCAGCCCAAGCAGAAGTGATCCATCTCTGCTAATGTCCACTGGGCAAGAAGCAAAAAGGAGAGTCAAAACAACAGAGGCTAACAAAACAGTCGTGTTGTGCCCATCAGAGCAAGAAAAATACCATTGCATATTCATTAAGATTTGTTCAAAAGTTCAGAAAATTCCCTCCAGTGATATAATGGGTGATAATTCAATTTATTTATGTTTTTAAGGTGTGAAGACTAGCTTTAATTTTCCTCAACTCTATTATTATTAATCTACTTATCTTCTAAAAAGATCATCTAAACCACACTTCTATAGGGAATGTGATCTTTGGCCACGTAGGGTTTTGCAATTATCCAGTTCTGAATGAACTTGTTGTTAAAACATTTTTTAAGCCTAATGAAAACATTAGATCAATTCCTCGCAGTGATAGTTGTCATTAAATCAATAGCGTGTGTAAGTCCATTATACTGATATTTGACACGAAGGTCTGCTACAATGAAACCATACCGAAGCGTGTCCTCTGCTAAACATACTTCATATGAGATAAAAATCTGTTAAGTCTACAGTAACTGAAACTTTTCTTCTTTAACTAAAATAAACAAAATATCTGAAATGTTGTTGTAACTCACACCAGGACCACCATGATCACACAGGTTTTGGAGCCGGTCCTTTTATCACACCTTTATCACAGCTGTGCTCTCAAATCAGTTAGAAAAGGCTTTTTTGATTGTTTATCTATATGGCTTGCAAAGCACAGGCAGAGATTTCCTAATGAAGTTCCGCTAAGTGGGGAGGACCTCTGAAAGCAATGACACTGTCACTGGCTTCAATGGAAGTCCAACCCTTCCTCAAGTCCCTGGGAAAGCAAAGGTCTTCCCAGGAAGGAACAGCATCTCTGCTTCACAGCAGAGCAGCTGGCAGGAGCAAGAAACACAACAGGACCCATTTCCCCATGGAGAAGAGCAGTTTCTTTGCATATGCCATTATATAGCAAACGGGAAAGATTATTGAAAGACCTCTGGCTCTGTGTTCTTTAAGCATTTTTCCCGTGGCCTGCAAACCCACACTCCTACCATGGGCGCTTCACAAACAGCATCGCTATCAATGTGATCCTGCCAGAGTGTGATGGCCGATGCGCTTAATACACAATGGGATTTTTACCATGAGAGAAATGTAAAACTTGAGAAAATGGCAAGCTGATGGAAAGATTGAAGTCCAGAGAAGAGCCATCCAGCAAGTCATTTCTTATGATTTACAAACCTAACACTTGTCCAGTAGTAGTATGTAGCATTTGCTCTCAGGTGAAGGAACTGTGAGCACACAAATGTAAGGGGAAATAATGTTAAATGGCAGACATTGACAATTTTATGGCTGAAAAGGCCATTTTCCAATGAAGACCCAAACTATTTTATTTGAAAGTCATAAAACATTTCCTGGGAGGTGAGCAGAGGATCAGTGAAACCCTTCATCAAACAATTTTTGGAAATTTTGGTCCTCAGAAACAGCACTTTTCCCAAAACAAATAAGCTAATTGAGAGGAAAGAAGTCACCTGAAACATTCCCTGAGACCTTGGCTTCTGTGATTCTTACAGCAGAAATCCCAACCAGTGCAGAAGTGGAGGGAGAACCCAAGCGGAGCAGGGTCCTGCCCTGCCCTGTGCTATGGCTCCCACTAACGGCAGCAAGGGAAAGCTCGGTCACTCCCAACACGGCAGGGAGAGCAGAATCTCTGCAAAATGTTCTTCACCCCATTTTTGGTGTTTAGTTTTCACTTGTCTAAACATGCGGTTACCAGCCAGATTGTCCTGAATCATTTCCACAGTCAGAATATGAGTTTAACAGAAAAGAATCTGGGTATTAGCCTCTTTGGATGGGTTTTATCTCACCTTCAGGCATCTGCAATGTAGACTTCCAGAGCTACATCCTCGTTACAGCCAGGGGATGGAGATCCAGGGTGGGATTCCCACTGCCAGTCTGACCTATTTCAGGCATAGGATGAATCACGGTCTTGATTTTGCTGTCGACTTCTGCCTTGCCAGTAAGTGGAACTGAAGCAACCAGTTCAGATGCACAGTGGAGATGGCCTCGGCATGACTGCAAGGAGATGCCACCCAGAAGACAAAGCCCATATGATGGTGGTTGAAACAACGATGTTCTTCAGGACTCCCCTTCAAGCAGGGTGAATCGTGGGATCAGTGCCATGGGATGAAGGTTCTTGCTTATGGCTGAAGAGAGCTCTAACCCCCTTCACATGGAACCTTTAGATTTTGATCGAGTCTATGCTCCAGTTCAGTTAGAAGGGGGGAAAAGTCCAAAAAATCTCAGACAAGAACTTGTAACCGTGGAAGGAGATCGACAAATACATTTGTTTTATGTGTCAGTGCTGAGCATGACAGAGATTATAAAAACAGTGGAGTAATCTTCTGTTGGTAACGCTGCAGAGCTATCTCCCCACAATCAGACACAGAGACCAGGTGCAGCCTGTCCTTGGTCCCACTTCTAAATCTCAGATACATTTTTATAAGGCCTCTGACTCAAGGAATAAACATGAGAGGATTACAGCTAATCAGATAAGTATGTCTTTATTTAACTGTAACATAAAAAATTAAGCTTGCAGTATGTTCTTAAGAGATAGAGTCTTCAATCTAATTCAAAGATACTTTTGAAAGGTTTTTTTTTTCATTTTAATTAAATTATGTTGATTTTATTTGACATTTGATTTCAAGAGAAGTGCCAGTGTTTCTCCTTCACCGTCTGTCTTGAATCCGTGTGTAACATGTCACAACCAAAAGGCCTAGCCCGCTCCTCCTGAAGGCCACTATATTTTAGCTTCTCTGTGGGTCATGCAGATCAGCTGAGGCACAGATCAACCACTTAGACATTTCCCACTGAAGACCGGTATTTCTATATATCACAGCAGGGGCTTGTGCAGGTAGCACAGTATGCATTCGGCACGTATGTATGTGCAGGGAATGTCAACCTGCTGATACAAGGTAGGTTTTCCTCACACTGAGGAACAAATTATGCCTGGATAAGCAACACAGGAAATAGACCACAAATACCAAGGAAGAGGTTTTGACCAGCTCACCACAGAATCACAGAACAATATGGGGTTGGAAGGGACCTCTGGAGACCACCTAGTCCAAACACCCTGCCAAAGCACATTCACCCAGAGCAGGTTGCACAGGAACGTGTCCAGGCAGGTTTTGAATGTCTCCAGAGATGGAGACTCTACCACCTCTCTGGCAGCCTCTTCCAGTGCTCTGCCACCCTCTAAGTGAAGAAGTTCCTCCTCAAATTTAGATGGAACTTCTTATGTTCAAGTTTGTGTCCATTTCCTCTGGTCCTGTCATTGGACACCACTGAGAAAAGACTGGCCCTATCCTCTTGACAGCCACTCCTGAAGTATTTATAGGTGTTGGTCAGATCCCCCCTCAGTCTTCTCCAGACTAAAAAGACCTAAGTTCCTCAGCCTTTCCTCATAAGAGAGATACTCCAGGCCTCTAATCATCTTTGTGGTCCTCTGCTGTACCCTCTCCAGCAGTTCACTGCCCTTCTTGAACTGGTGATCCCAGAACCAGACATAGTCCCCTTGCACTGGTCCATGGTGGGGCCAGACCAGCACCCAATGGGTGCAGGAGGTTGAAGCGAAGTAACACTGCTCCTTTTTAGCAACATGTCCATGCTGCAATGTATTTTATATTTCAGCTTCATGGATGAAGTTTGAGCCTTGGCCTCAGCCTGGGTCGGTCACCTGGTCTGGCTCCCCATGTGATTGCAACACATACCAGAGATGGTGGCACCCTGGTGGAGGTGGGAAGAGCAAGTCTTACCTTTTGGATGGCAAAACTCTTTGTGGAACCACAGTGGCAACCTTTGGGGACCTCCTTGTGTTCAAAACCACATGCGTAACTGCATAGTCCAAGAAGCAACTTACAAAGGTGTTCCACATGTTAAAACAGAGTATAAGTTCTTCAGGGACTGGATCTGATGTACGAAACCATAAAAGACCTAAAAAAAGATGCTGTGCTATACAGAAGTAATTACACAAATATATTAAGGTTGCAAATCAGGATCTCAGCAGTCCTCAAACGTCTGCATTAGCATCGGTTGGGAAAGAGCCCTGTGTCCACTGAATTCCCCTCTCATTTGTTGCTGAAACTGGAGGCTGCCCAGTGAACGAGGCAGGAAATTTGAAGAGGAGGAAGACATGGTGAAGGCAGCTGAATGGTGTCCTGGGGATCTGGCTGCTATCTCTGTCCCTGCTGAAGAGTTTCTCTGAGATACTGCCAAGTCATCCAAATCATACATCGAAAGCTTTGTCTTGGTAATTGTGTGGGGTTTTATTTTTTGAATGCATAAATTAATGCCCCAAGTTCTGATTCACAAAACTGCTGAGCACTCACTGCTGTGAAAGAAAACAAGGGCACTGTCCTTCTAGCGCATAAAGTGCTAGAGAACATGAAGTGTTCAGAAAAATCAGGTCATTAGGCATGCAAATTGGGTCATCAAAATTAGTGGATCTTTTTGACATTAATCTCTCTAGACTTATTCCTGGGAAAACAGGGAGATCCCATACCCTACAGGAGAGTTGTGAACTAAATTAATTTAATGTTTGTTTCCCCACCAGCTCCCGCTCCATCTGATGCTGATGCTATTTGCATGTCAGGCGGGCTGTTTCCATCTCTTCCTCGTTCACTGCAATCACTAAGGACACAGCCAAGGCATGGATTGCTGCCCTACCAGTACGGAGCATCTCCAGCCCTGGGCAGACATCAAACAGGAGACCTGCCCTGGCCTCTACCGCTGCACCAGGAAACTCTGGTGCTGATAGGTCCATCTGGGCTGCTGAGTACTATGATTTCCAGCCTCCAAACTCTCAAATTTGCTCATATTTGAGCATCGTTTCACATGTCCAGAGTATCGTGAAGGCCAGGATGACCTACCCACTGCCCTGCTTTTGGGCAGTGCTCCAGTATATAAAGCCTCCCAACAGCAAAAGCAACTTCTGAATGTGTCTGTTCCTCAAGGTGGTTCTGCTCCCCTTCCATTTAGACAAACCCAAGCCTATTATCCCAAAAGCAAAATGCTAAAACTCCTACTGCAGATGTTTTAAGTAAGCATTTCTCAGAACAAAGAGCTTATTCAGCTTGAAAAGACTTACTACCTACGGAGAAGAACTAACGCCTCAGCTCGCCGCTTCTCCAGTCCCCGGCATCTGGGGGCCGTCTCAGTCGCTGCTCAGCCTGCCGCCCCAAATCCTGCCGCCGGTGGAGGCAGCAGGGTGGGACCCCTCAAAACTGCTGTGCCTCCGTCACCCACGGCTTTGTCAAGGGATTCGGGGAGAGAGGTACTGAAAGCCACGGCGTTCATCAGGGAGGACTTATTTCAATATGTTGTTGAAACTATCTGATGTCAGGTTATATGTCTCAGGGGGACGTGCATTTCGTGTAGTTTGTTATGCCATCTGTTAAGAAATGCAGCCACTCGTCTCGCCGCTACACGACCACAGATGGGGAGTTTTTCCCCCTGTGTGCATTACTGTCAATATATGCCAAAGCCTTCTTAGCTGGAGCCAGGTGGAATCACCACCACGACGAGCGTGCCTGGGAAGATGGGTGCTGCACGGGTCTTCCCGAGCACCCTGGCTCACGCCATGCAGACGAGCTCAGCGAACAAAGCCAGCGAGCTCAGGTCTCCAGAATCCCTCCAGCTTGCTGGGCACTGAGCGATGGAGCAGAGCTCGAGGAGGAGGTCATGCATCTCCCTGCAACGTGGCAGGCAGCCCCCATTGCAGATTTGACCCTCCTGTTGGCCGGCCAAGGATGCTGCTTGCTCCAAATCATCATCTGGCAACAGCACTGGAAATCTGAGGCAGAAAAAAAAGCCCTGAAGCCTCAACGGTTGCCTCTGTGGGGATGCCACAGCCCTCAATGAAGGCTCGGTGTGCAGTTAACTAAACACCGTGTCTCCAGCACTCCAAACTGCGAAGGAAACGTTGCTCTGCTGACTGACTGGACGAGTCCTGCCAGGGAAAAAGCAAACACGAGGCGAGCAGCAAGTCCCCCAACGGCTATGAGCAGCTATTGACTTAAGCATCAATACCGCTCCTTTTTTTTTTTCCCCTTTTTTTTTTTTTTCCAGAGGTGATTATCGCACCTTTTAATATCGAGCTGACACTTTTCCAGCATGACTGGCTCTGTTCCTGAGCCTGCGAGTTGGAAGTTTTGAAGGGAGATTTTACAGAAAGGGGACTGTAACTGCAAGTTTTATTGAAAACTGAAATTTTTACAGCAAGGGGACATTGGATAGGAAGGGAAGCTTAACAGAAAGGGGATTTCATGGGGAAATAAAGTTTTACGGAAAAGGGACTGCAAAGCCAGCCTGTTCTGATCACCCTCCACTCGCTGGTCTCATTGGGACAGGTATTTCACCCAAGCAGAATAGAAACTGGTGGCAGATTTATTTTGACTGGAGAGCAAACGGTCACCCTGCTCTCATGTCAGTGCTCCCATCACACGGGTGGCAGTACCCAGCCACATTCCCAAATCCAAGAAGCACTGCTGTCCTCTGGGAAGACCTAACTCAGCAGCAGGAGCAGCAAAAGATCTCGCTGGGGATGAGGAAGCAGTTATGAGGCTGGTGGGCGTGACAGAAAGTCTGTCTGAAAACTGAGCCAAAAAAATTGTAATTTTTTCCACCCATGTTAGAAAGGTCTTTCCCCTCTTCCCTTAGCCCCACTCCCCACTGCAGGTGATACTCAGTCCTTCTGCAAGCCTCCTTTCAAAGAGCTGGCCTGGGGTGCTTTTTTGGACTCCCAAAATGCCTTTTGGGAGTCAGCATCTTGAGGTACCAGCAGACGTTTGTGCCCACCATTTCTTACTAAAAGCCCAGTTGGCTTCACCCAACAGTCCATCAATCAAGTCCCTCACTTCTGCAAACCTCCATGGCCTCCTCCTCCCCATGCCCACTCTGGCCAGACCCCCATGGACCAGCAGAGGCAGGCAAAGTCACCCCAGCTGCGGTGAGACCAGGCAGCAGAAACCAGTGGAGACAGTAGGGGTCCCGGAGGTGCCACCAACACTTGCCCACTTTTTATAACCAAATGCAAGTTCTGACCGATGTCCAGTTCATGCAGTAAGAAGGCAGATGCTCTACACAAAGATTGTACAGGACTTCAGGCTCCTTCCTCCTGCCTTACACTACAGGATCGGGGCTTGGTTTACCCATTGACAGACCAAAGCGAGAAGTGAAAGCACTTTAACAGAATACTGTGACTAATGAAAAGGATATATTGATTTGCAGGTATCTTTTCTACTTCTGCCATAATTTAAGTTTGCACATGCCAATGGTAAAAACCCCAGGAACTCATAAAGCAATTTTCAGATGAACAGATAGTATTATGCATATACATCTTTGAGGCATGTGAAGCCCTGTATCTAAAGCACCCTCCAGCAGAGCTCTGCCTGCCATGAACTCTCATCAGAAACTGCCTGCACAAATTTATTTCGAGTGCCCGCATATTGCACCTGCATCTCTGATGGCACGGCAAGGGGACAGCTTGCAGGATCCTCCAGCTTGAGGATGCTTCAGCCACAGACCAAGTTCATCAGCACCTACATGAAGCTCCATGTAGCCGAAATTTTCCTCCATGTCTCTTACAACTGGGAGGCTGCCAGTGCTACATCTGCCTTTACAAGTTATGAGTCCTGTAGCAAATATTTGGACTGCAAAAAATAGGGTCCCAGGAGAGAGAGGATTAGGCACGACCCTTAAAAAAAAAATGAAGTCTTTGTGTTTTAATATCCGCATTCATATCTCAGCCTCTGTCAAGCTTTTCACACAGTGCTTTGGGTGGGGGGCAGCCAAGAGTCATGGCACCTCAGAGGGAACTGCCAGTTGAGGGAGCAGGTCCTTTGACACCAGGAAGGGCAGCAACAACACAGACCTTCGAGAGGAGAAACATTTGCTCCTTTCTGCACCTGTATAATTCCCCAAATGGACACCCACTGAGGCTGCCAGATTTAAAATCTGAAAATACAAGATGCAGCAGCCGCAGCAGCTGGAGGAAGCTGTGAAAAACTATTTTTCCATCATGTCAATGAAACGAAAAAAAAAAATTGGAAATGGAAGAGAAGATGGAATAGAAATAGAAAAAAAAATTAGAAAAGGAAGAGTAAAAACTGCAGGGAGGCCAGGGTGGAAAGGAGAGGAATAGAAGTAACAGGAAAAAAGAGCAACCACTTTCAGTCCTGAAAATGAGTAAGTTTTAAGAAAAATAATAATTCTGCTCTTAGAAAAATTTGCAAAAAAGCCCCAACAAAAACATGTGAATGCACAAAAATGCTGGCCCTAATAAAAACTCACAGTCTCCTCAATTTTTTTTCAGGCAAATGACCAGACGTGGCAACTTTTGTGCATCGATCCTTAGGAAACAGCACTCCCCCTGACTCCTGACAAGAAGGACAAGGGATTAGCTCGGGCACCGAGGAGCTGACATAGTTAAACGCTGCTGCTGGCAGATACAATCCAGTTTATGACTGAGGTTGTAAAAACACGCATGAAAGCAAATTCATAAGAAAGATACTCTAATGAAGATGTATAGACGGGCTGTAATGCCATGTAGCCTCTTGATAGCTAAGGCCCTGATCCTGCAAATTAAGCGAAGCGGCAAAGTTAATCAGATGCATAAGCGTTTGCAACATTGGTGGGTTTGTTGTTTTTTTTTTCTTCCCCAAACGAGCTAAATTCAAAAAGCCTTGGTTTAAATTACACGAAGATATTAGCAACATTGGTTCTTTATTAGAAGCAGTTTATTCATTCAGGGTGTACAGTACGGGAGCAACACGCCTGGCATGGTTAGTGATGCGTGAACCTGAAGGGGAAGAAATCCCTTTGCATTCCCTTCACAGCCAAGTTGCACAACAATTCAGGCTGCTGCCTCAGCAGCCAAATGGGCAATTTTCCAAGCCTAAAAGTCAGCAAGGAACCCAAGTGTTAAGGCAGCTTTGTTCTCCCTTAAAGCTGACCAGATACCCTTGGAAAGCTCCCTCGGATCATTCTTTCTCTCCATCTTCTCCCTGACAGCCCCTTTCACTAGGAGAGTAGAACTATGATGTTGTGTTTCCCTGCCCACTGCTCCAAAGCAAGGGGTGAAAGCCCCTCATGGGGCTTCACAGGGTCAATGGTAAAACCTTTGGTTTATGGCAAAGCTATACATTTCCCGGTGAGGATGACAAAATGAGAGCAATGCACCTGAAGGATGAGGAGAAGAAAAAAAACCTAGCTTCTCTGACAGCTTATCACCTATCTCAGAGGTACGTTTAAAGCTGTGGCAAATGTGTGTTAGCAGCAGCATGGCAGGGTCAGCCTCAGGAGCCAGCCTCTCCATGTCTTCATGGCAGGGAATGAAATATCAACTCAAAGCAGCAAGTCCCACTTATGATTTCCACACCTCAAAGAAGTCATTAAAATCACCTCTTTTGAAGGATTGCAGGATGACCTGTTCAATGAAAGAGAAAAACTGTCAAAAGCTGAAACTGGCAAAGGAGAGTGGGAAGCCCTCTCCACGAGCAGAGCACCTCTGTGATCTACTTAATGCAATCAAGGCTGAAAGGCCAGAGGACCTTGTTGTCCTCTCAGCACACCCATGAGCACCCACCCTGGTAGCATTTTTCATGTTGATCAGTTGAACAGTAATGTTTTCTCCTAACAAAACACCTGAGCAGCATCCATCAGGCACACTCATGAGATACTGGTGTGTGGGTGATCACAGAGATGTGTACCTCCTCCACAGCGAAATACATGCGATGTTGAGGTGGGATGTTTAAGCTACACCGTAATATACAGCAATGTTGTATAAAGCAGAAAAAAGTATAAAACCTTCTAGAAAGAAAATATTCAGGAAGAAGCACACCACCAAGAGGAGGAGAATACAAAAAGAACAAGTGAACAAATGGCTCTTCACAGGATGAATCACAGAATCACAGAATGATATGGGGTTGGAAGGGACCTCTGGAGATCATCTAGTCCAAACCCTCTGCACATTTACCCAGAGCAGGTTGCACAGGAACTTATCCAGGCAGGTTTTGAATGTCTCCAGAGATGGAGACTCCACCACCTCTCTGGGCAGCCTCTTCCAGTGCTCTGCCACCCTCAAAGTGAAGAATTTCTCCTCATGTTTAGATGGAACTTCTTATGTTTAAGTTTGTATGAGTTTCCTCTGGTCCTGTCACTGGGCACCACTCTTGCCCTTCTCCACTATTTTTGAGAGGCTTAACTGAAGATTTCTAAACATATTTTTCTGTAAATTAACAGTTTTTCTTAACAGATACCCTCCCCATTACCTCTTGGCTCTGATAAAATTAATTTCTCATCTAAGCATTCCAGCAACCTCCTTTACTAGTATTGCCTACTTAACAAATATTTTAATCCCACACCATGGCTGTAGTCCCATCTTTCGTAGCCAGTCTGTGCTGAATGGCTGCACACTGCATTCAAAAACCAAGAATGTCTATAGATACTTCACCATGCGTGATCTGAAATTTCGGGGACACCCGCCCATATTCAGTGTCACTTGTGGTTGTTCATGGCTTAAATTTTGTAGCTGGAGCAAGGTCTTTGAACCTTGATCCCACACCAAGTGAAAAGGAAGATGGCAATGTGAGAGTGAAAGTGTATCACAGGCCAAAGGTATAATTTCTAGTCCCCTAGCCACAAATGTCTGGAAAATATTTTGAGTACATGTAACTATTGTTGCTCCCTTTTTTGGTCTTGGCTCCACCTACCCCTTATTGGTCATTCTTGGAGATAAATACTGTGCCATATGGATTTTTGTTCTGACCTGGTACACAACTTCTTACATGGCTGCAGGATCAAGACCCAGATTTTCAAAATTTCCCAGGTCTGGAAGTGTTTCAAAGGGAAAAATACTAAAATGAAGAAATTATATCAATCCAGTAGCATTTAATTTTATTTTTTTTAATTCCTCACTGTGTTATTTGTAACAACCAGAGAAGTATTAAAAAGTTGCAGAATGGCAAGAGGAAAAGCAGAGGGAAAAAAGGAAAAGAAAAATTTCTAATAGTTCATTTTATTTCCCACAAGGTATAAAGAGATGAAACGAGTATTCAAATTGTCTTAAGAAGTAAAAATAAATGCTAAGAATGGTTAGCAAAACATAACGCTGTTTCATTTCAAGTCTGCAAGAGAGAAACTGCTACTTTAAAAAAAAATGAATTAAAAATGAATAAAATTAATTAATTCATGAGCTAACCTCTTAATTTCAGTACAACCCCTCCACATCAGAGTGCCGGATGAAGGGGACACAGAGGGAAGAGGGGATTTCCTGGAGTGCTTTGTGCTGAGGCTATTTTGGGTTGCATAGCAGCTGGTGGGCAACTGTGAGCAGCATCTATAAGCTATAGCAACGCTTGGGGTGACGGCTGGCAGCTGTGCCAGCCCTTGGATGAGTCCTGAGACCCAGAAATGCAAAGACATCATGAAGCCATTTTCCTCCCTTGTCTTGTGTTGAGCCTCCTGGGACGCACAAGACAAAACCTGGTGTTGATGTTCTTCTTGATCTCTATCAGCCAGAGCTTCCACATCCAAAACTCATGGAGACATCCACCCTATATGCATTTGCAGAATTGGTCCAATGTGTTTCAGACTTCACGCTTTTCTTGCAGTCAGAATGATAACAAAACAGACAAATGTCAGCTCTTTTGGAATAACTGCTGGAATGAGACCAAATTGGTAGGCGGGATGTTGAGTCCAACAAAGTGTGGACTTCAAGCCAGAAACATTCCACAACAGCCCTCACTTAGCTTCCTGCAGAAGATCTCTTTTGCTAAATTCAGACACTGACCAGCGCTGCTGACCTGTTTTGTTTACAGGACACTTGGCATGGCTTGAAAGCACTCTCTGAAAAACTCTGTATAACACAACTCCACAGCTACTGTGTAAATGTAAGGACTGAACACGAGCTGGTAGTTGTGCAATCACTCACCGGGGCATTTGCTCTCGCGTTGATTCATGTTGTCAATGTAAATTGAGTAGGTTCTGGGAAGGTACAATGCAAAGTCTGTGCCATTGGTACCGGAGCAGGCAGCGCTGGTTCCTGACTGCAAGCAAATCACAGAATCACAGAATCACCTAGGTTGGAAGGGACCTTTTAAGATCATCTAGTCCAACCAATAGGAAAAAACAGAGAAAAAAAAAAACGAAAACCAACCCACACCACACAAAACATCACCCAACATTAATCCATACCCCTGAGCACCATGTCAACTCCTCTCTTGAATACCTCCAGGGATGGTGCCTCANTTCAGGTAGTTGTAGAGAGCAATAAGGTCTCCCCTCAGTCTCCTCTTCCTCAGGCTGAATAACCCCAGCTCCCTAAGCCTCTCCTCATAAGATTTGTGCTCCAGACCCCTCACCAGCTTCGTTGCCTTTCTCTGGACCCACTCCAGCACCTCAATGTCTTTCTTGTGGTAGGGGGCCCAAAACTGGACACAGTACTCAAGGTGGGGTCTCACCAGTGCCGAGTACAGGGGGACGATCACCTCTGGGGTCCTACTCACCACACTGTTCTTGATACAGGCCAGGATGCTGTTGGCCTTCTTGGCCACCTGGGCACACTGCTGGCTCATGTTCAGCCCACAGGTGACCAACACCCCTAAGTCCTTTTCTATGCACATTTTCAAAATGTGCATTTTGGCATAGCTCCTCTTGGAAAGAGAGGGATGAGACTGTTAAACCCTGGTGTCTGAATAACTAAACACAAAACTCTTGACAAGGAAAAAAAACAAACAGTAAAATTAATCTTTTCTCTAAGTGGTTGCCAAATCTGATGTAGACAGAACATCAAGCAGGCAAAAGGTGCTGCAAGTTTTCCCTGCAAATCTCTAACAGCAGTAAGTGCTCAGCCCCAGCTCTCCCCCAGATTAACGAGGTCAGCAGCTCCCATCAAAGAGCAGCCTTCGCTCCACAGCCTGACACCTGTCACCTCCGTCAGCTGGAACTGAAACCTTCCCCAAACCCTTCGGCTCTGCCTGGGAGCAGGCAGCCCAACCTGAGCTCAGCCTGGGTTCATTCAGAGCCTGACGCCAATCAATAAGTGTCCTTCCTCCCGTTGGCATCTGCAACCTGGTGCCTACGTTGGAGAGAAATAGCTCTTGCCAGCATGTCATGGATCTGCTCCAAGGGCTCTCTGCTACTGCCACCACCTCAGGAGCTGACACCAGGGAACTAAATAAATGGAGAAGCGGGGAGCCTCAGTGGCAGAGCCTCCTGCCTTGCCTGCATGAAGCTTCAACCAGGTAACACCAGTGTGAAACTAGAATCGGAGTTACCATGGCGAATCAGCCAGCATGAAATGACCTCACTGCAGATTGCCTCCTCACAGGATTTCTGGGGGATGCAGTAAAGCTGATTGTAATGCTAATTTTCTTACAGGACTGCAGTGTTGTGCTTGTGTCAGATGCTGAGCATTGCTGGTTGCGGGAGCAGGTCCCCTCCCCCTCAGGGACTGGAAATCCTGCTTTAAGTCATCAATAAAGATAGGGTTTCACCAATTCCCAGTTGGATGCATCACAGAAGTATCATGTGCACACATACAGAGCAGCGTCTGCTCTGGAGAGATCCAAAGGCAGGATTTCAGGGCTGTAAGGAGGTTTGGGCTGCACCTTGCAATGGTTTCAGTGTTGGTGGCTGAAGTCAAGTCTCCACACTTTAAGTCTTATAAATGCTCTAATGTTAAGAGCATCCCCTCATCCCACAGCAGAGGCGAATGCTGCTTCTGAAATAACCTTAAATGCAACCCAAGGGGTTGGACGTGGTTGGTCCACTAGGAAAGTGGTGTGTGTGTGTGAAGAGATGTATATGCCACATCCCGACATAGACAAATACCAGAAATCTCTGCCTCCACTTCAAGATTCATTGATGCATGGTACGGTGTAGCAAAGGTTGGGATTTTTGCTACTGTACTAACAGCCGCACCAAGATGCTTGGTAACTGATGCCCCTTCCATGACCTTCCCCTTTTGAAACTAGGTGAATGTTGATTTCAGGCTGTAAGATGCCTCCCCTGTCATCCAATTTTAGGTGTCAGTTTGGTAGAAAATGGAAGAGCCCTACTGGCTCTGAACAAACCACCTTCAGATGTAGCACACAGTAAAATGCAAGGAGATTGCTGAGTAAATCTGGCTTACATTTTGTCAAAGATGCTAGTGTTAGGTAGTCCTCATTGCTTGTTCCCTGAGGTTTTCACTTTTAAAATCTAGGAGACCATGCAGCACCAGTGAGGCCACACAGAGAGACATGGACATACTGGAGAGATTCCAGTGAAGGGGCACAAAGATGATGAAGGGACCAGAGCATCTTTCCTATAAGAAAAGTTTGATAGAGCTGGGACTGCTTAGTCTGGAGGAGAGAAGGCTCAAGGTGGGGAGCTTATCAATGCATATCACAAGGAGGGTGCAAAGAAGACAGAGCAGGGCTCTTTCCAGTGGTGCCCAGTGGCAGGGCCAGAGGCAACAGGCACAATCTAAACCACAGGAGGCTAGATCATCATCATCATCAGGAAACACTTTTTTACTTTGAGGGTGACTGAGCACTGCCACTGCCCAGGGAAATTGTGAAGTCTCCCTGCTTGGAGATACTCGAAAGCCATCTGGACAAAGTCCAGGGTAACTGAGTCTGGGTGGCCCTGCTTGAGCAGGGGATTGGACTAGATGACTTCTCCAGAGGTCTGTGCCAACCTCAAAACCATTCAGTGATTCTGTGAGGTTGCTGCCCACACAACTGCTGCCAGACAGAAATTGGAATGGAAGGAACATCACATTCTTCACTTCTTACAATCGGGTGTAAGCAACTTTGCTGCTTCAAGATCTTACTCCTTTTCCCATCTTCGCTGTTCTATCTTTTGGACTCTCATTTTGTTGGGACAGGAACTACCTTGTCCTGAGTTTGTGCAATAATTTATGTAAAGGATGATGTTCTCACTAATGTCTTTTGATTGACACTGGAGTGTTGAAAATCACAATGATAAAATGGAAATGTAAAGTACTGAGTGTTTCATTTTCCCCCTACTTCTGAAGTAAAACTGAAGATTTCTTTTCACTCACTTTTGTTTCCATCAAAGTCAAGTCAAATGATGTTCCTGAAGCTGTGATTCTGAATTGAGACCACATGAACAGCCACCAAGCAAATGGCCATGCAGCCAGTTCTGCTCTTGTCTCTGGAACTGCACATTGGTCATGGGTGGCTGCCACCCTAGATCCCAGCTGCCACCAATCTCCCTGGATGGCAGGACAAGAAGTGCATGCTGGAGAGCGGGCACTGCACAGTATAGTCTCCATATGACCTTCATATAGACCTCTCTTGTCCTCTGGTGTCTCTTAACTCATTCATTTTTCTTGTTTAAGCAGATAAGAAAATGTTTCGGGTTTTTCTTTCCTAAAAGGTAAAAATCAAGCTTGTTCCATGTTGTTAATATAATTTTTAACCACCTTGCAGCTATTTAAAAGACTTTTCAAGGCATTTTGCCCTTTGAGGTTGAAAATTGTTCTTTTCTTGAAATATTTTGTCTAAGCTTAGTTTCTTTGTCTAACTAAATCAGTAAACTGATGTGTGACCCAAACATAATGACTGCGTTTTTAAATCAGTAAAAACTTCAAAGGAGCATGTTCATTTCAGACTACAAAACTGTCCTAGAATATTCACTGACATATTCTACATCAGGAAACATATACATATTCATTAGCGGTTTTTATTTATCTTCAAAACGCTACAGTTCTGAAGGAGCAAATCAAACAAAAAGTCTAAAAAGACCTTGTATTCATCCAAGACTCATCTCAGGAAATGATTAGTGTTACTGCAGTTGTACTGCATATACCCGATTATTAATTAAGACATATTGGTTTGCTCTGGTGCACTCTATCCTCAGCAGCAGATCTGTCAAGTTATTATAG
This sequence comes from Pedionomus torquatus, assembly GCA_013398155.1. Classification (NCBI taxonomy): domain Eukaryota; kingdom Metazoa; phylum Chordata; class Aves; order Charadriiformes; family Pedionomidae; genus Pedionomus; species Pedionomus torquatus. The sequence goes on from VZRU01013119.1 coordinate 96,565, forward strand.
TTTGTAAAAAAGTTTCCTCTGCATACCAATTCTCGTGTTTTCTAATACTATCTCAGGGCTATATTCACTGAAAAAAATGGCAAAATTCCTGCCAAATATAATTGGAGCAGACTCAAATCAGAAATATATTTGTTACAGACTTAAAAATATCACACTGTCCCTCCAATAGATAATCACAGAATTCAATTTAAGGGCCTTCAAGTCTGGGAATAACTGCCAACAGCCCATGTTCTGTGGAAAAAGGTTCTTCAGTAGACTCACATTTGATCTGCCGCAGAGATAAACCTTATCTAAAGAGATGAAGAATACTTCAACATTGCTGTATAAGGCTGAGAATTAGGGGAGAGGAATTAAATTCTGCCATGAGGTCAAGCTGTTTGTATGACCTTGGACAAAATCCTTGTTTTGTCCTGTACAGCGCAGTTTTGTGCAGGAACACTCAGGTTGGTCTGGGAAGTAGTCCAGTTGTGATGAACTGGTGGATCTGGAGCCTCATGCTGTTGTGGCTGGGCTGTTTCTGGGTCCTGAGCCAGCTTCAAATGAGTTCATGCTGGTACATTCACACTGATCTGCATTGTAACCCTGAAGATATCAGTGTGAACATGTGACTATGTGACACATGTGACTATGAAGTCATAGACCTGAGAAGAGTGGAAAATTAACTTACATTGAGTCCTGTGACACTAGACTGCTAGCAATAGCTGAGGAAGCTCAAATATCTGTATATACCTCAATCCAGGACAATACCATTTGTCCTCCTATATTATTTTTTATATATGTGCCTGGCAACCCCAGGCACAAATACAGTTTGGGTGGAGAATGGCTGGAGAGCAGCCCTGAGGAGAAAGACTTGGGAGTGCTCATGGATGAGAAGCTCAACATGAGCCGGCAGTGTGTGCTGGCAGCCCAGAAAGCCAACCGTGTCCTGGGCTGCATCAAAAGAAGCGTGACCAGCAGGTCACAGGAGGTGATTCTCCCCCTCTGCTCTGCGCTTGTGAGACCCCACCTGGAGTACTGTGTCCAGCTCAGGAGTCCTCAACAGAGAAAGGACATGGAACTGTTGGAACAGGTCCAGCAGAGGGTCTTGAAGATGATTAGAGGGATGGAGCACTTTGTCTTTTACTACACCTGGAGACTCCTAACAATAACTGGAGCATTTTGTAACTGTTCCTACCTCAAAGACTTCACAAAGTAAACACATAAAGCAAGACAACCAATATATTCTAAAAACAGTCCTGAGGATCATAAGAGCACAGGGGCAATCATGAGAAGTGAAATGGCCACTGTCACAGCAATCCAGCTCCACATAAAACAAGCTATGTGTTTTATGTCCTAAAGTAAGAACAGCCACTCCAGCATCGCCAAGAGGGGTTCTTCTGAGATAAGCACAGGTCACAGCAATGCATCTTTCTATCCATCACACACTCAACACACGGTCCTGGGCATGTTCAGCCAGACCGTAGACTGTACTAGCACATGCTTCTTCTTGCAACTGCTTATTAAAATTGGTTCTTATAAAGTACTTAAAAAATACCCTTTGGATATTTTTTTCAGTCTTCCCTCAAAGTTAAGAAGAATATCTTGATCTCAATGGCAAATATAAAAGCATTTAATTGATATTCTTATCTTTTCTCTATTAAGTGTACATTACTGGATGCAGCCCAATGTGCCCAAGTAAGATGTGTCCAGCAAAGCCTGAATTATCCTCAACAACCTGACATGATTATCTCTGGTTTGAGTTCTGTTGTGTGATCTTCATCTTCTTCTTTTTACAGTTTTTATAGTTCTATGCTTATTCCCCACCCAGCCCTTCTTAATCTACAAGTCCTGTAAGCATATTTCCCTTTCTCTATTTTCTCCCTAAGACACTCCTCAAACATATGGAGCAACATACATAAAAACTGTTGCACTTTTCAGCTCCTATGAGTCCTCCAGCATGGAAGTTCCTCCTGCAATGTAGGTCATCTCTGAAAAAGGAAACGCTTGAGCCTAGATGGATGCTCTAAAGCACTCCATGGAAAATCCTACGACTATGCTGTTAAGATGGGTAGTCTTCATACACCATCTAGCAGAAGGAGTAACACTTGATCTGTGGTTTTACTGAAAGGGTCTTTGCAGATATTAGGGGCTTCTCTTTGCTGAGGTAATGTAAAATTCTTTTCTACTTCAGCAGATTTAGGGTCAAGCTGTAAAAGCAAAGAGATAACCACAGTCATGAGGATCCTGGTACAGAGCCTCCTAACGGTGAACAGTCTGCTGGTTTCTGTGGGACTTGTCTGGGTGATGTTATATCGCTGGCACAAAAGATTTGCACACACACAAAAAAATCATTGTTTTGAAATAATGAAAGCATTTAAAATTCCTTTGGAAAATAGCAACAGTTCACAACATACACATGGGCAAGGATGGGAAGGAAATGGAAGCAGAGAAAGGCATTGTACCTTGAGGAAGGTCACAGAAAAGGTCAGTAGCAAGACTCAGAACATAAACCAGGTGTCCTGGGTGTTACAAGAAAACACTATCTCTCTTCTCAAAGGGATCCCTGATCTTAACAGAATGCTGAAATAGCCGCTGAGGGGGCTGTGTAACCCCACGGCTGTGATGTGCAGTTGTGGCATTGCATCAGCAATACCTGGCAATGTCCTTTGAAAATTTCACTTGCATTAGATGGCACATTCAGGCACACACAACTTTAAAAAAAAAA
>VZRU01013120.1:0-63346 GCA_013398155.1 Pedionomus torquatus
GCCCAGGTGGCCAACAGCATCCTGGCCTGTGGCAGGAATAGCGTGGCCAACGGGGCTAGGGAAGCATAGAATGGTTAGAGTCAGAAGGGACCTTCGAGATCATCCAGTTCCAACCCCCCTGGCCTGGGCAGGGACACCTCCCACTAGAGCAGGTTGCTCATAGCCTCATCCAGCCTGGCCTTGAACACTTCCAGGGATGGGGCACCCACAACTTCTCCGGGCAACCTGTTCCAGTGCCTCACCACCCTCACAGGAAAGAATTTCTTCCTAACATCTAATCTAAATCTCTCCTCTTCCAATTTAAAACCCCTTGTCCTATTGTTACACTTCCTGACTAAAAGTCCCTCTCCAGCTCGCCTGTAGGCTCCCCTCAGATACTGTGAATGTCCCCCTGTACTTGGTGCTGGTGAGGTCCCACCTCAAACACTGTTTCAGTTTTGGACATCTCACCACAGGACAGACATCGTGGTTTTGAAATGCATCCAGAGGATGGCAATGAAGGTGGTTAGGGGTCTGGAGCACAGCTCTTATGAGGAGCAGCTGAGGGATCTGGGGTTGTTCAGCCTAGAGCAAAGAAGGCCAAGGGGAGACCTTAGCACTCTCTACAACTCCCTGAACGGAAGGTGTAGTGAGGTGAGGGTCAGCCTCTTCTCCAAAGCAACAAGCAATGAGACAAGAAGAAATGGCCTCAGGTAGCACCAGGGGAGGCTTAAGATGGATATTAGGGAAAACTGCTACACCAAAAGGGTTAGCAAACTTTGGAACAGGCTGCACAAGAAGGTATTTAAAAGATGAGTAGATGCAGTGCTGAGATATGATGTAGTTGTGGTTTTGGCAGTGCAAGGTTGATGGTTGGACTCAATGATCTTAAAGTTCCCTTCCTACCTAGATGATTTTATAGTTATTTAAATTGTTTAAAGCTTTTCCCCTGAAAAAGGAAAGGACGGAGGGAAGAACAGCTCAAAAGCCCCCACAGAACCTCTCTTTCCTCTGTACCTACTCGTTTAGATACTGACTTTCAAAATAATATAGGAAAGCAAACTTCTGAGAACTTTACCTCTTCACCATGCAACAATTCCAAATATTTCAAACCCCAGCCAGAAAGCAGCCTTCCTGCTGTGCATCCTGCTGTGCCAAGAACAGCCCCAAAATCTTCATTAAGCAGCTTCTTCTCACATTTCCCCATTAATAATTGCTAATCTCTCAAAATATTTGATTAGCATATATTGAATTTTATAGTAATTTGATTAAGATTATTTTATATATATATATTTTTAAACTGACAAAATTAGTAGTCAGAACACTTTAAGCAAGATGAAGCAGCCTTACAGGAACGATACCCCATCCAGTGGGCAGAAAAAGCAGTCCTTCTAGACTCTTACCTGTGCATTCCCCAGAGCAGCCTCTCTGCAACGGTATCACAACAGGGAGCAAGCACTGCTCTCCCCATCTGCTGCACTCCTTCAATACAGTTTATGAAAACTAGTTCTAATCACTAACTCGCAGACTTGCACAAAATAAAACTCTTGAGTAAATGATTACACAAATCTTTGATTTACATCTATACCAAGCACAAAGAACTCCCAATCTTGATAAAGTTTGTTAAACCCACCTTTGGAGGATTGCTAATCAACCTGTTCCTGCCATTCACCAGTTGCAATTAATTTCCTGCAACTTCCAGCTGACATGCAAATTAATTTACCCACAGCACTTCATTTCCCACCCTGCCATCAGATGCACTGAGGATTTGGCCTCCTGTGCTGCCTGTGGGTGCTTGTGATGAGGGTCTGCACAGCTAGGGCCAGATGGAGGGCAAGCACCTGGGACACCCACTGACCTCAGCCCAGGCTAGAGGAGATGATGGGAAATGAGGAAAGGCAATCCTCCTGCTCATGGTTTCCAAAAAGGACAAAGCAAACCCTCCCTAACATTCTGGAAGGAATTTCTCCTCTACTAGAAAGAAGGTTTTCAGGAGATGAATCATATTTTTTATTTTCTTCCCTGGTATCTATCAAACTCCACTCTTGCCCTCATGCTTGGAAAGCTGTAAGTCATTTACATAGCTTTTAACAAAAGCTGAGAGCTAGGGGGGTGGTTTTTGGTGTGGTGGTGGTGGTGGGGGGGGGTCCCAATAAAAACCAACAGCATCTAATAGAAGGCACATCTTAACCTCAGCAAAAGGGTCTCTCACTGCCATGCTCAGGATAGGAACTGAGCTTTTTTCCCATTTCAAAGTACCAACAAAGTTACCATGAAGGAAACTTCAAATTACCTTTGGGATCAGCTGTATTATAACAGGGGACATGTTTCGGTCACAAAACACCACGGGTTGCTCAGGTTTGATGTGCTCAGGTGAGAAGAGGAGCAACTATACAGATAAAGAAATGTTTGCTCTGAAACAGCAGTGATCCAGGTTTGCAGAGCAGTCCCATTATTAGCACAAGGAGCAAAGAGGATTTATTTAAAATTACATGACAATTTGTTCTGAGGTTTGATCTTTTGTGCTTCAGTTAAATCCTACTTATTTTAGGCCCATTTTAAGCTGATTCCACACAGACTAAGAAGAGACTTTTATTCCCTTCATTTTACACATTTTTGGATTACGCTGTTCTTTTGTTTCTGTGTCTGGTGAACTGGGTCTCACCTGAATAGCTTAAAGAAACCTGACAATAAGAGAAAATCTGCCCTTAATTCACTCTCAATACACTTTTTTAAGAGTTGGTCCTCATAGCAGAAATTCCTTTTCCAAAGAATACACATCAATGTCCCAGATGCAAGATATGTATCAATGTTTTCACCCTGTAGCATTAAAAGGCAACAGACGCTGTAGGCAAAATAGCTAAAGTCAAAATTCTTCTTTCGAACTCACAACTGCATTAGAACAAATCCTCAGCGCTGGAGCACTGACTCAAGGAGCTTTCTTGTTTTCACTGTTCCTACAATCAAAAAGAATGGCAGGGACATGGTTCCTGGGCCAGGGAACCTCTGTCCTGGGCTGATCACCATCACGGAGCACGGTCCTTTCTGCTCAGCAAAGGATGGGCATCCTGCAGCACAACCGTCCCTCTGCGTAACACTAGCAGGGCTGTTACAGGGGCACAGTACCCTCACCCCCTTTGCACAGGCACCCCCTCTCGCCAGGAACATGACAGCCCAGTGAGGTGCTGGCAAGGGGGACTTCATAGTGAAGTTTCCAGCTCCTTTCCAGTGAAGGATTTGCCAAAGAAATGAGATTAACCTGAATTGGAAGGGCCTACCCTGAGAAGCAGACACAGATCCCTTGCACACACTCCCTCTGCTGCTGTGCATTCAAATATAGGAGAGCACTCCAGCACTCTTTGCCTTGTGCAGAAGGGGATGGTCAACCTTCAGCTCCAGGCCAGCTCATTTATTTAGGTCTGAGTTCCTTTGCCCTTCATTCCCCCTTTCCCTGTATTGAAACAGGGACAGCAGTGCTCCCTTCAGGGAGGGCCTAAAGTTTGCAAAGTGCTTCAGGAGGCTCAAGCAGCAAGGGTTACTAAGGAGAAAATTTCATTTCCTATTACTTGTATTCACTTGATCTCTGTGTACATTTGTTATGCTTGAAGAGACAGAATACCTGGCTTACAAAAATGTTATTTGGGGAAGCCAGGATGATGTAATGATTTTAATCAAAACATCTGTGAAAAGGTTCCACTATAGGGAAAGCCTTGGTACATCAACAGCAGCAAGAGGAATGAACTGGGTGAAGAGCAGCACTGTTATAGGATATCTCATTAAAAATAAAAATCTTGAAAACCAGACTCTTATTACTGGTCTTCCTACCATAAGAGATGGGTCTTTCCAGCAGCATTGTCTAGGCAGACGAGGTTCTATTTGTTTCGCATACAAAAGACATTCAGCCCAAGACAGTACTATGAAAAGAGCTTTACAGACCTTCGCTTCAGTATTGGTATGCTATTCATTGAGTATTTTACCACTGTTGCCATCTGTGCCAGCCTTCTAAAGCCATTACCAGGTCACAAATTCAGTCCTGCAAAAGACCAGCTCAGTCTTCATCATAAAACATTTCATCAGCTGAATATTTCAAGGTTTTCATTACCATCATAAGGCAGCATTAATGGTGATAAAATAATCAGTCAGCAAAAATTCTATTACTTCTACCGTAGTGAATGTGATCATTACATCCTCACTCAAAAGTTTCTCATTTCCTGAGGGATCAGAACAACTATTAGCTAAAAAGCACAGAGAAGGTACAACTGACACCCATTAAATGCATAATCCCATTGCCATAGAGAAACCCCACTGAAATTGCACCCTGAATATCTGTTTCAGGTAGGCGGTTCAAAGTGTTCTTGCTTTTATTCAGATTAAGAACAAAAAATGTAGCAGAGAAAGATGTAGCTATATAAGACAGCCCTTCCCTTCTGCTTTCTCTTGTATTTTGTCTTTCTGTATGTTGGAAATTTATTCAACTGGATTACTTAGTTAAAATGCACACTATTCTTTTAAAATGCTCTCTGTATTTTTCTCTATGGATTACTTTGAAGCACAGCACGTCTATTCTTTTAAACAGGTTCACTCTCTTCACAGGTGTTCATTAAAGTGCGCTCAACTCTAATCCCCTTAGCACTGAGGTATGCAGCTTTTTAAAAGGAACGGTGCTAAACCAGCATTGCTGAACTCTTCAATGCTGTAAAATGCAGACTTTCAAAAAGAATTTCTTCAGCTGTCTTAAAGACCACACATGCTCATCCTGGAACAAATACTGACCTACTTAGTTAAAATGCCATTTTAAAAATGAGTTATCTCTGAAGTTCACAGAGGAGAAACAGCCACGCCAGAATACGGTCAGTTTGTATATCTCTAGTTGTTGGTTAGAGCACATGTTTGAAAATCCACCACCCTATAAATAATAGAGGTGATTCTCTCAGCAGCTTGTTTACTGAAAAACTGACCTCATGGAGGAGAAAGCTTGAATAAACAACCAGCTTTTTAGATGCTTTCCTCACTACCCTTTCCAAAGCATTCATGCAGCACATACAAGAACGTAGTCCCTCACCCACCATCCTTCCCAAACTGCCCTAGATTTAGACCAGATTAGGTAGTGTTAGACTAGGTTGACATCAGCAAATACTTTGGCACAATAGTAATTGATCAGTAGGTAAAAGTAGCTGGTGCTTGGCCTCCCGACATCTCCACTATATGTATTTCAGATTTAGTTCCCATTAGATTTAATCTGGCCACTGGACTAAACACCCTTATCATGTGTGTGCCTCGGTGCCCACGTGGTATGATGCTTTCACCTCCTGGGTCTCCTTCTCCCAAGGAGCAACACACAAATTACATTCTGGCAGTTTTCCTCACAGCTGTGCTGCCAATAGTCAGATTTTACACACAAGAGACAAGCTCAAACTGATGGGATTGCATTGCCCTGCAGAGGCAGCAACACCAATAAAGGCTTGGAAACTTTCAGATTGGGGAAACCTCTACTGTGAGCTCAGCCAGTGAATGTACCTTCCTAAAATAGCCACTATGAAAAGTCCTCAAAGCCAGAAAGCAAGAATCTCTTCCCCAGTTTTGTTCAGGTATTACAAGTCTTTTTCCAATACAGGCATTTATATTGACAGGAATCAGTGAAAAATCAGACAACTCTCTTGAAAGTTTTCCTTCTTTCACAACAGTACAAACATCTCCCACATGGGCCAGTTTGCACAGGCTGGCAATCTGAAACACGGCAGGAGGCACCTGGTATATGTGCCAGCGCAGTTTTGCACTGGAAATTCATTTTATAATTCAATAAACATCCATAGATCTTAGTGAAGCACACACCCTGTAGGCAGCAGCAGGAGGCATCCACCATCAGTTTTCAAAATAACCCTTTGTACTGCACAGACAATGTTGGATCCTTTTAAAATTGGATTTGTCTCATTTCAAGTTCTTCTTGCACCCTTCTTTGAAGCTTTCAAAGCACCTAGCAAACATTAAATAAATTCCTCTTATTTGGGCATAGTATGAAAATCCATATTATCAATAGAGAAATGAAGGCAAAGAGGCTGCTAAATGCAGCAAGTTGGCAGGGAGTAAAAAAAAAAAAAGAGAAGAAAAAGAGTAAGAATCCCCATTCATATCCCGTAACTTCATCAGACAATGCTGTTCTAACATACTGGATCTGGTAGTAACCCAAAAAGAGAACACAGGTGTCCACAACCATCACCTAGCACTCTGCACTGGATCAGGGAATGGGAAAAGAAATGTCCGCTCAAAGGATGTTTATGTATTTTTACATGAAACCACACATAACTAATGTGACTGGACAATCCTTGGACCATAATTCTCACCTGGCCTACCTAGGTTGGGACCCGCTCTAACTCTATGCTAAAGGCATCACACTTTTGACTTGTTCTTTCTGGCTCTGTGATGACTGTGAAGAAAAGGAGTCAAAGGACATCATCAGTACTGGCACTAGAGTTGCCACAACCCTGGGCTATCTAGTAGTAGATACACTAAAGGCTTGATCCTTGAAACATAATTTGTGTCTGGTGTAGTCACTAGTACAAGTAAGATAAAATCATGAAAATGATGTTGATGCAAATGTGCTTTGGAGAACATTAAGGGAATTCAGACACATGAATGATTCTTGTAGGAATAGCTCCACTGATGACACCTGGCTTTTCATCATGACCTTGTGCAACATCAGCAAACTTTTCTGCGCAGTATTGAACTGGAATCATGGTTTATTCTGTATTGCCCTGCAGTCTTTTACATATACGTGTAAATACATATAGGGACAATTGTATAATGCTACGAAATTCACAGATTAATTGGAATTCCTGACTTTATGAAAATGCTGAAGATTTTGCTATCATGTTGCAATTCCAAAATAGGAGACCAATATGTCAATTTTGTCCAAGTATTGCAGGCCAAGAAAAGGTGAATATCTTGTTTTTGAAACAGTGTTGTGCTCTGATATTTCCTATGAAAAACAAGTAATTGACATTTCTTAAATCCATGTATTTCATTGACATTTTGATGAACTGACTTAGCCTTACACAGAATCCTGACTCCTGAACTTTAAGTCCCATAAAGCAACAGACTATTTCCTTCCCAATCAGTTAGCTTCTCAAAACAAATTTTCTCTTTCCCAGTGCACCCTGTCATACTCCTCTCAATAAACTCAGAAAACTCAGTGCGTTTCTTGCCATCAGCTTCCATTTTCTTTCATTCACTGAAAACCAACAATTTCCATTAGACAATGTCTACAAGGTAAATAATACAATCAACAAAACCTCTTGAATTAGATCAGAATAACTTAAAAACGAAAAAACTAAAACTACCGCAACCTTTATGAAAAGAACCCAAGGCACATACTTCTTTTTACTCTTGACAGAAATGTTTCCAAATAAGATATAGAGAAAATATTGATTTTGGCAAAGGCAGCTTTCCAGCATGAAGTGCACAACTCTGCCTACTGGCCACTAGCTTACATAATGACAATGCAGCACGGGCTTCTGTTGTATCAAGAGTTGTCCAAACAAGGTCATGCTTTCAGACAACATCCCTCAATAGTGTTTCTGCTTTTGTCTGTTAAATCTAAATTACTGAAATAAAAGAGTGAAACCATCATTCCAATCAGGAAAGAAGTATAAAATTAAAAAGTCTGTTCCACAGCACTGCTAGTTTAGAGAGCTCACCCTTATGAATTTTCTTTCCAATTTTGCAGGCTGAAGAAGTGCAGAAACATAATAGGATTCTTGATTTTAAGCCAAAATCCCTGATCCAGCAAGAAAATATTTGAGCAGCTCTTCACTGTGTCAAGGCTCACATCTTTTCTAACTTAAAAAACGTGCATGTTGGTTTTGGTTCTCAAAAGTTATACTAATTCCAATTCCATTTAAAGTGATCTAGACTTTAATTGGAAATTAAATTTTTAATTGGAAAATTACCTGTATCATAATGATACAGGTAAAAAAAATAATTCACCAGTGTCAAAATACACAAAATCATAGACATTGATAGACATTTAATTTCTAATAGACAAAGTGCCAAGAACTTGCCTGTCTAAAATAATAAGCATGGATCTATTATAAATGTACCAATAACGCACTCTCTAGATAAATGTGTTTCAAATTACAAAAAGCATTTGAGTCACTGGAGGATTTATTTTTTGCACCAAATATTTCTAAAACCAAAATGCATCTACATTTTGCTTCTTTATCTCATTAACACAGGGCTATTAATCATGGTAATGTGTGTTGGTATTTAACATATGTGAGATAATCAAAATGCGCAAGCTTAAGCAAGACAAAATTCCAAGACTATGTTCCTTCACCTGAAATGTTGTTGCTGTAGGTATTCCTTGAAATTATATAATTTTTTAATATCTTACTGAACAGCAAATTAAACCATATCTCCACTGTCAACAAATTAAATCAATTGACCTTTATGCTCTATTAATACAGAAAATATTGACTTGAAAATATCTAAGAAAGCAAAAGCTGTGGATTCTGATGGCCTGTGCAATCATGAGCATTTTTCTTAGAACCACAGGCAACAGAAAGAAAAGTAACTTTATATATTCATTAGTTAAACGCTAACTCTAATTATTGACCAGTTGTTTCCTGTTTAGCAATGGAGGTGGAAAAAAAGAAATAGTCTTTAGAAGGGCCAGACAAAAATATCATACATGCTTTATTCACAGAATGTGAGCCTTGTACAGTGCTCAAATTCTGCACACACCTTCAAATTAAGAGTTCGATTAGACTTCAATTGGTTTTTGACTGTGTAAGGCCTTGCATTCAGATTGTGAATTTTACTGATGGTACTAAAGTATGATCTCAAGTCCATTCAAAGACAGTTTCAATTAGATCTCAGCATAAGCCAAGACTTTACCCTGTGGGCTATTTTAAGAACATATTTTGCTTAAACAAAGGGAAAACAGGTTTGTTTTGTGTTTAAATAACACAGTAAACTGGGAGCAAGTAACATACACATCACCATTGTGACTACTAGTTTAGTTGGGTGAAATGTCTCCTAAGGAACTTTTAGATTTCCTTTATGGTTCACTACACCCAGGTGTGTCACCAGAGTCTGCAGTTCTTAAGCAGCCTTCTGTACACTGTAGAGAGCACAGTTAAGAGAAAGCATCCCTCACAAAGCAGCACCTTCATTCCACACTGGCATGCTCTCAGCTCCCCAGTAAAGAGCCAAATTTAGTCAGACATTAGTCTGACTAAATTTGCTCAGAACACCCTTCCAAAAGATGTTTCATGAATTCTTATGGAGGAAATTTACCTTTTTACACTAGTGTAACACAAAATCAGGCCAGTCAACATTTAACAGATGTGGTTCTAGTTTCCCTAAGGAAACAATTCCATGTAGCCCACATTCATGCTCTTATCCTCTCCCTTTGCCCATATTTTTACCCATGGGCTGGTTACTAGGTTACATTGACCTTAAGACAGGGTATTCCTGATACACACCTTCCATGGCTTCTGCACTGTTTTTTTGCTTCTCTACACTTCTGACACATGGCAAATCAAGTGGGTCCTTGGACTCTATTCCATAGACAGATAATGGTTTCAAGAGACAGCAAAAAAGCCTGGAACTAATCTGAAGCTGGATACCTTCAGATTTTCTACAGATTGCTTTTCTAATTACAGCAGAAGTAAACATTTTTCTCCTGGCATTTTCCCACCAAACACTCACTGAGACATAGAGCTGCTAATTCTAAAGTCACCATCCCCTAATTCCACATACTTTCTCATCCTTGAAATGAGAAAGAAAATTATCACATATCCTACTTAGGATAAGCCAGGCCTTTGCTTTTTCTGATACAACAAATAGCTTTGCTCATTAGCTTCCCTGATTCTAAAGAATTATTGAATTGTTTATGAAAAAACATTTGCTCCCCACACTACCTCCAGAGCCAGCAATGACAGTAGCATTGCCACCTACCACATGCAGTACTGGCAGGGCCAGAAGGTCCTCCGTTTTTTCTGCCTGAGCTGTACTGAGCTGCTTGGAGAGAGTCAGATTCAAGCAAACGGGGAACCTATTTTCTAGAAGAGAAGAAAGAATAAGAGTCAGCCTTCCTGATGAGAGGTGCCAACTTCACCCAGGCCATGCAAACTCAAATAAAAAGCTGACTCTGTGTGTGGAAACCAGGGCAGAGGGAAACTATTAGTCAACTCATTTCAGCAGAATACTTGTGTGCTGTTTTGGTAAAGATACTCTATACTCCCTGCAGCTGCTCAGACAGGCTCTCCCAGAGCTCTGGTTCTGCATGTTACTTACCCGACAAGTCCAAACTGCTCAGGCTCCCTCCAGAAAGAGAGCCAGCCTTAGCAATCTCTCCTGCCTTCTGCTTTTCCAGCTGTCAGTCAGCAGCAGGAATTCTGTCCCTACACAGCTCTGCTGTCTACAGTTTTGCACCTGGCTGACTCCCAGGAGCACCCATCTCCACTGTAAGCAGAGAGGAAAGCAGCAGGAAGCAGCTCTTCCCTGTAGATTCTTCTCTCAAAGATACAGACATTTTTGAATTATATATATCTTTATGCAATCAGAGCCTGCTGGGCAAAAACTGAAATGATCAGAAAGTGATTCCTCTGCTCTCTGCATGGCCAGCAGCCAGGAATACGCTAGGTCCACACAAACCTTTTGCTGCACTTGAATCAAGCCGCAGTTTGACCAGCTATTTTCTTTTAAAAGCAAAGATTTGCTGTTTTTAACCTGTTCCAGCCGACAAATTAACTGAAAGCAAACATACACATTTCTAGATCAACCCACAGGTTTCCTTGACCTGTCCTAAAAATTAACCCACTCTCTTTTTTCCCCTTCTACCAGACAGGATCCCGCACGTTTGCAGTCTCACCTAAGACCTCTTCAATTTATCTTACGTCTAACGTCTAATACCTGACCTCACACACCTAACATCCCAGATAGAAAAACATTATTCCTTCAATTAACAACTTTTAAATTGTTAGAATTAGCAGTAGGTAAGGAGTTTTGATGAGTGTTTTAGGTACTTCTTTTACCATTTTGGTACACACTAATAAAAATAAAAGGGAAGAAAAGAAGAATAAGAAAAACACAAAAAAAGGAAGAGAGAAAAGAAACACTACCAGTTACAGAGGTACTGCCCTTTCCATTAAAACCTTATGGAATTTTCTTTATAATGGAAGTTTTAAACACTACCCTAATTCCATAAATAAGACTGCTAGTGAGGCACATAAACCAGGCTCTCTGTCTTGATCAGCATAATTGTTCATCCTGATTGTTTGGCTTGATGAAGCCCACTCACACAACAAGTCCCCATATATTCTTTGACATGTTGCTGCAAAGACTGCTGGTAAAATGCAGAGAATAAAGCGATCTTGACATCTACAGGAAGTAATAAGCTTAACATCTAGCAAAGATGACTTCAGTTGGACATTAGGAAAAGCTTTGCAATAGTGAGGATAATTACAGATCACCAAGAGATTGTGAGGCTGTCCTTGGAGGCTTTTCATTACAGCTTAGGCAATATCAGACAGGGGTGGCATGCCACTATCAATGCCACTATCCACAGTTCTGTGTATCTGTATTTAGAAGCCACATCTATTACCTCAATTCATCTAGTAAGTATTACAGAGTATCACCAAGTATGATACAAAGCATGATCAGACTAATTAATACATGATAATTCAATATTACTGAGAAGTCAGGGGAAAAAACATATGTCAGAATGAGGACAAGGCAAACGTATCCTTGTGTGCAATTCATCACTCTACTAAACTCAGCTTAATTCCTGCTTGGGCCTCTAAAAACCCTCTGGCCCAACTGCAGGGTAGGGAAACAGTGAATCTGAGACCTGTGTGCTAGTTATGGCTACAATGAATTAAATGTTTCTCTTTTTTATTCTTATTTATTCATAGCAATTTATAGTCATCAACGTAACAGCAACAGTAAACTGCTTGGGCCAAACTAAGCAATGTCCTGCAGAGGGCATCGCAGAGATGTACCTGAAAACTCAACACTAAGTATAAATTCAGTCTTTGAACGTGACAGGTTTTTCTCCTCTAGCACTGCTTCACTTCTGAGTGCTCTGGAGCTCTCTCTCTCTGCTGTTCCCTGCCCTGATGAAGATGATTGCTCTCCTGCAAGACAGACTTTTTATCCCTGTCAACCTTTGCAGGAATGATGTGTCATTTTGCTTTTCTTTTTGCTACTTTTATTTTAAAAAAGAAAAAAAAATCTCATTTTGGCATGGCCCACACCTGCCAGTCACGTTGTAGCAACTGGCTGAGACTGGCAGACTTTAACTTTTGCTAATCACTCAGACACAGTTTGCCTTCAAATAGTTGGCAGAAATCTAGTAGAAGGAGCAAAATGTCTCAGATTCTCAATTAATATATCCTCTGAAATGCCCTCCAAACTGTTACCACTTGTATAAGCCGAAGAAACCTAAACCAAATTCAAGAGTGATGACTGACTGCTGCAATACACAGAGACCACCACTCTAGCATTTCCCAGAATGAAACTGGGAACTGACCACTAGAGAGCAGCCTTTCTCCAGCATATTAAAAATTGCACAGTTCTTTCTCCTCTGCTTTCTGAAGGGGAGAGAAAATTGACTCCTATTCTGAAAATTCGGTGCACTGCACAGAGAAAAATTATTCATATGTCTGATCAGACTAGATTGAACCATAAATCTGCTAGATAGCACAATCACGGCATTTCTTACGGATACCAGCTGTGGATAGTTTGCACCCAGCCTCCAAAGGAGTCATACATTTTTGCTGTGGACTTATCTTCTCATCTCAGTTATTTGTATAGCTGCAGCACTTAAAACTAAAAACAGATGTGGGTTTAGAACCTAACGGGAATCCGAAATTAGTAAGGAAATCCTCATGTCTATTTACAGTCTGCAACCTCATTTTAAAAGGGTTAAATAAAATAGTGAGTTTACGGCAACACTGGGAATTAGCCTTAAATGTATTCAGTGCTAGCTCTTTTCAGTACTGCGTGCATTAAGCCTGCACGGTTTAGGCCTTTGGAGTGATTCGGACATTCACAGAAATAACAGTGTGGGAATCTAAAATTAATCTCCTACCTGCAGGTTATCTATTCATCAGGACTGAGAGATATGTGAGGTTTCTTCTACAATCCCCCACTAGTGCTTGGGCCTGTCTCTTGGCAAGGCCTTTTAAGAGTGGAAGAGACTGTTGTATTGTACTTCTGCAGAGATGGCAGAAAACGATACCTATTAGTGCTGCTCATAACAGCAAGTCTGTGACACATAAAACCTATCTCCAAAGCAATACAGCATGATTTTCAGCTTGTCTGCTAGAGCCCCAAGTCACCCGGGTGAAATGCCACCAGCTCCATGGCTAAAAATCTACTGGCAGCATCGTTGCATTGGAATAAATTTAGTAAATACAATTCTGTTCAAGACACAACTATATAACAAACAGAGGGAAAGACATGTCCCTTACTTGTCATAATACAGCGATATTCTTTCCCCAGGTGATGATATTTTATATCCCTGGTATGACAGCCCATTGAAATAAGACATAAAATGCACACTACGGCTGTACATATGTGTATAAAGCACTGCTTTCTACAATGCTTCATACTTTAGCACTTGGAGAAAGTCCCAGTGTTGATAAAAATACTGACTTTTAAATCATGATCATAGTACACAATTCATCATCATGGCCATCAGATAACCTATATTCAGGCAGCAGCAAAGATAGAAGCAAAGATTTTCAATAGCAAAATCACAGGTCTCTCTCACTTTGGTTCAAAGGAGGGTTATCAGATAAAGACTTATTAGGGCTATTACTCTCTTTGGAGTTAGACAGCAATAGTAATTCCCTGGACCTCTGCCCTCACATCACATCATTATATCTATTTGTTCTCTTGTTCTGAATTGAAATGTTTGGTACAGGGCAGCGTATTTGTGCTGAATGCCTCTATGTTGCCTAGCACAGGAGCCTCAGGGGGCCCAGAGTACAGCTGCAATACAAATCCTTAATCGCGTGTTTGATAGAAAGAGATCACCAGCTAGTCCTACTCCACAAGCTTTTCATGACATATTTCAAGTTAACTTACAATCATCTGTATTTAAGTATAATTCTTTCCCCAAATGCACATTAAAAAAAAAAAAAAAAAAACAAACATTAGCATAAAGATCACGACATCACAAGTAATGGTATCATATGGCACAGCCAAATTTTGCCCATTTATAAAGATACTTAACAAACCATACTGAATGACCATAAACTGTGCCCAATTACTTTGTCTGCCAATAACACCTCAGTTTAAACAACTAATGTATTTAGAAGCTTATTTCTTTAAAATAAATACAAGTACTCTCTATATTTTGTGATCCAGCTTCTTTCTTCTCCCAAAGACAATTCCTGCTAAACTCATTTCACTCGAGGGGAGCATCAGGTGGAAAGGGTGGAACCAACACCAGCTAGGTCCCTCCCAGCAGCCAGAGGAGGAACAATTCACCACACGTTAAGCATGGCATGAAGATGCCAAAAAAATAAAAACTTGTGAGGCAAAAAAGTAGTGGATGTTACTAAGTGCAGACAGGAAACACAAATGCTGAAAGATTTACTGATGGATGAAGTCTGTGGAAAGTCAACACTAGAACCCAAAATGTTCTAGACGTTAGTTGATAACCCTGCTCATGAGACCTTTGATCACTCCAATATTACTAAGCCAGCAATATTGGTAATATTTAACACCCATGCATTTCCTGCCTGAAAGACCTAAAACCAAGAAAACCTAGTGCAGGCCACAAGGAGCAAGCAGCATTCTTCACTTCAGAGCTCCTAGTACCTTCCTGGTAGTAAAACAAGTGAAACTTAACTCATCCATGCTTTTCCTGTTCCAACATACAAAGAAACAGTGGAAGGAAGGAAAAAGTCTAATTTGCATAATTTTAGTTCTACAGTAATTACTGTATGTATGGAAACATTTATGAGAGCGTAAATTTGAAGAACTGTGGCTATTTGGTTTGAAATATGGAAACAGAAGATAAAAATGAGGTACAAGGAAAAAAGAAATAAAATGAGGTTTAATAAAATAAGTTTTGTCTCAATTATTCACTCATTGAAACAGGGATGTTAAACATTCTCAGATTAGTCAAGTTGGAAATTCAAATAAAAACTTTAAATTAATTCTACAATTGTAAAACACAAAAAGCACCCAACAAAGTTGATCATTTACTGTAAGTCCTCTTCTGGAAAATGAAGATAGCAGAAAAGAGTTGACTGTTTTCAAAGTGCTGGTGGGTAGTGGTGGGTTTTTGGGGGGTTGCAGTGTTGGGGGCTAGGGTTTTTTTGCTTGGTTTGGATTTTTTAAATGAAAACGAAAGAACCTATAAAGCTACTTTTGTCTTTTTCTTTCTCTTCCTGCTCAGCACTTCTTCTGCTAGAGAGCAGAAACTGTCAATAATCTGTATTTTCTGAAGGCTTATTTTCATAAATTACAATGGCTTTTAAAACATCTCAGCCAGTGCTGATCAAAAAAAAGACTTTACACAATGGCTTCTCCAATGAAAAATACAGATTTCATTAAGTATCCTACAAGAAATGTCTTTTCACACTTAAAAGATCAAGTCATGTCACTTTTTACATTATAAGAAAATAACTATGTTAATCTCAGCAAATATTCTGATGAGGATCTGACTATTTCTTTTGGTAAACATTTACTTTGCATTCATTCAGGATGAAACCAGTGGACAGACTTCTCAGCCAGCTGTTATTACCAACTTTGCTAAATGCTACTGAATTTGTGAGGAGTCTTTCATTAGTTTAAGCAGATTCTAGACCAGGCCATAGGAACACAGAAGAAAGTGGAAGAACGATGTAGTGTGTGTCTCAGTCTTAACGCTCTTTTTCCAGTTGTAAATCCTCTCCAATGTCCATTCAATACAGGACTATAAGGAAAGGTGACTCTTCTCCAGTTCTGCTGTCAGTTCAGTTCTACAGTCAGCACAAGGATTTATCTTTCTTAGATTAGTACATTTTGCATCTAAAATATTACAGGCCAGATAATAACTGGTGGATAAGATCCTAGTCTTTCATTGCCCCTATCCCAGTATATTGAAAAGAAATACCATGCAAAATCCATCAAGCAATATTTCAATCCCTATTCTGACGTTTTTTGACCTCCCTTCATCCCTTTACATATCATTCATTGCCTGTGTTTCATTTTTCCTAATTTGATACTGGTTTACTGCTTTATAAGTGTAGGCATCTGCTAGCTTTGATTGCCAGTAGTAGATACACAGTGGGAAAACCTTCACTGAAGGCTTCTGAGAACAGTGAGACCCATCAAGCTGTGAAATCTGGCAAGATATTATCTGCTTAATGAAGACAATTTCTTTGTAAAGCCAGTATGAAAGGTGTTGTCTACAGCTCTTCTACTTATGGATAGAAAATGCCAAGATAACGTGACTTTCAACCTAGACAACCTGAAGGCAAGGAATATGGCTGTGCTCATGTTTGGGGTTTTTTTAAACCCTTTAATTTTTCTACCAGAAAAACTTCTCATTTCTCTCTGATGAAAGTCCTTCAATACCTTCCACAGGTCTCCTAAAGCTCCAGGATACCACACCAGTCACTCCTACCTGCTCAGTGGAAAAGACCATCAAAGCACCTCAGCTTATAAGAGCACCAAGGTCTATGGCATAAACACCTCAGTGTTGCTAGGAATTTGAGCATTAAGATAGGCATTAGGAGTTCCAAGTACCTTGACGCATCACTTGTATGGTGGCTGCTGGGATCCCATCTGCTCAGTCTGACTGTGGTGTCTGTTACCCAGGCAGAGCCAACGCTGACTACACATAGGACGACCCAATGTTTAGAAATACCAGCTACAGGAATAAATAAAATTTTAGCACTGCAGCATCTAACGCAATAGACCACTATGACATACTAGCATACCCCACCTCCTGTGTTGCTTTTCCTTCATTACCTGATATAAGATTATCAAAATTGTCCCACAATGATGCAGTATGTTACAGATCCTTTGTTTGCTTTGGTGTGTACAAAACTAAGGATGTGAAAGAACTGTTACAGGATCAAGGCCAAAAAATTAAATTTCTGTATGTAACATCCAAAGTAATTTCAGTAGCCTTTAGGACCTTTGTCACTGTAGGTTCTTTCAGTAAACAGAAGAGAAAAATACATAAGTGTAGAAGATTATTCTGTCCTTCTTACACCTGAACGGAGATCTTGTTGTACTCTATCAACTAGGAAAAGCGTAGAGAGTCTTTCCTCATATGTGCCTCAAAGTGTCTGAATTTAGAGGAGATCTCAACCTAATGCCATAATCTCAGTGCAGTTAAAAACATCAATCACTCTGTTCTGTGGATTGCCTATTTTAGTCCATCAGAATCTGAAATCTGTATACCAGGGCAACACAGGAGTAAAAAAGATGTCATCTTACCAGATGAAAAGGAACACAGGACAACGAGATACCATTTATAGAGAGTAAGCATCAGAAGTGACAACCAAAGCCAAGTGAGGCTCCTGGGGAAGAGAATGTTGGTTTGTCCTATAATTAAATTCACCCTCCCTTTGCCAAGCTCCCTAATCCTGTTTTGAGTGGGAGTCATTTTCCGACAGGGAAAATAATATATATGGAATCAAACAAGTTGCCTCAGGCAGAGCAGAGCAGGAGGGAAGGGTGGGAAGCACACTCTTCAAATAGTTTCCACTCCTGCTTTCTGCCTGCTGACCACAAGCTGTTACAATGCAAACTGGCAACAGCAGCTCGACCAAACAGCCATCCCACCATGGCCTTCTTTTGCCCTGCTTGTTTCCAGTGGAGACCATTTCAGGGAGCAGGAAATGTGACAGCCTGATACTTTAGATACTTGGTTGCTTGATGCAAGATAGCCTCATCCTTCACAAAAAAACAGACATGAGAGCCTTCAATGCTGCGAGTGTATAACCATAGCCCCCAAAGCACCTAAAGGTCTTCAGAAGTCTCAGAGTTAGGCTTCGAGACTGGGCACCCAGTCCCAGTCTTTACCTTACTCCTGAATACCTTTGAAGTTTTGAAGAGTCTTGGCTCCATTGTCCAGCTGTATCACAGCACTGATAAAATTTTCCTACCCCGAAGAGTTGACAGACAACACAGACACTCCAAATCCTGCAGGATTCTCTGGTCATGGAATCACACTAACCTAAAGCATGTCAGCTTTCTTCCTAATCCCAATTTAAAGATGACTAAAACAATCACAAAATCATAGAGTAGTTTGCGTTGGAAGGGGCTTTTGAAGGGCCAGCCTCCACAATAAATGGATACAACCCAAAACCTATGTTTAGAACTTTCTCCTGTAAGTCTGGGCACACATGCAATTTTATTTTTCACCATTCTAGAATCACAGAATAGTTAAGAGTTGGAAGGGACCTTCCAGATCATTGAGTTTCAACCCCCCTGCCATGGGCAGGGACACCTCCCACTAGACAAGTTTGCTCAAAGCCCCATCCAGCCTGGCCTTGAACACTCCCAGGGATAGGGCATTGACAAGTTCTCTGGACAACTTGTTCCAATGCCTCACCACCCTCACAGGAAAGAATTTCTTTCTAGTATCTAAATCTCCCGTCTTTCAATTTAAAACCATTATCCCTCATTCTATTGCTACACTCCCTCATAAAGAGTCCCTCCCTATCTCTCCTTTAGGCCCCTTTTGGAAGGCTGCTATAAGGTGCCCTTGGAGCCTTCTCTTCTCTAGGCTGAACAATCCCAATTCTTTCAGCCTGTCTTCAGAGGAGGTGCTCCAGTCCTCAGATTATTTTTGTGGCCCTCCTCTGGATCCGTTCCAACAGGTCCATGTCCTTTCTATGTTGAGGACTCTAGAGCTGGACACAGTAATCCAGGTGGGGCCTCACAAGCACAGAGTAGAAGGGGAGAATCATCTCCTTTGACCTGCTGTCCACGCTTCTTTTGATAAAGCCCATAAAGCTAACTGCTCCCAGCGCAAACTTTTGGCTCATGTCGAGCTTCTCATCCATGAGCATTCCCAAGTCCTTCTCCTCAGGGCTGCTGTCCAGCCCAACCTGTATTTGTGCCTGGGATTGACATGTCCCAGGTGCAGGACCCTGCACTTGGTTGGTTGAACCTCATGAGATTTGCAAGGGCCTTCTCAAGCCTGTCCAGTTCCCTCTGGATGGCATCACTTCCCTCCAGCGTGTCAACTACACCACCAAGCTTGGTGTCATCAGCAAACTTGCTGAGAGTGCACTCTATCCCTCTGTCCATGTCTCCCACAAAGATGTTGAACAGCACTGACCCAGTACCAACCCTTGAGGAACACCACTCCTCACTGACTGCCCCTTGGACATTAAGTCATTGACTGCAACTCTTTGAGTGCAGCCATCCAGCCAGCTCCTTAACTACTGATTGGTCCATCTATCAAATCCATGACTTTCCAATTTTAAGACCAGGATGTCACATGGGACAGTGTCAAATGCTTTGCATAAGTTGCTCTGCTGTTGTCTACCAATGCTGTGGCAATATCGTAAAAGGCCACCAAATTTGTCAGGCAAGATTTGCCCTTGGTGAAGCCACGCTGGCTGTCACCAATTACCTCCTTATTTTCCATATGCCTTAGCAGAGCTTCTAAGAGGATCTGCTCATGCTCTTGACAGGCACAGAAGTGAGACTGACTGGCCTGTAGGTCCTTGCGTCTTCCTTTTTTCCCTTTTTGAAAATGGGTGTTATGTTCTCCCTTTTCTAGTCAGCAGGAACTTCAAGTTTTTATCACTTTTATCTCCAGTAAAGCTTATCCTTGTTGTCTAAGTGCAAAATATAAGGTAGCACAGGAATTTGCTAAAATGTGTTTAGACATTCCTCCCATTTTGCTCAAGAGGAAGCTTCTGTGGTGGTTTGAGGTTTTTGTTGTTTTTGTTTATTTGTTTACTCCCCATTGGTTGGACTAGATGATCTTAAGAGGTCCCTTCCAACCTAGGTGATTCTGTGATTCTAACTCTGAAAAACATTGACCATTACCTGTTTACACCCAATTTTATGAAAGTGTAATGATTTTTACTGAAATTCTACTGTGAGAACACTTAATCTAGAAACTCCTTGCTGATCTGAGATCTGTTTGGAGCTTTTCCTTGAGTTAAAATTGTTTGGGGGTCTTTTTAAGATACTTCTGTCTACTGTTTAACCCCGGAGTTACACTTTTTAAAGCCCGTCAGATGACTTAGAACATGAGGCAAAGGTAGAAAGATCCGATTCAGAACTTCTTCCCAATATTAACCATCTAACAAGAAAACAAGTTGCATCCTTGCTTCACGAATGACTTCTGCACACTGCTACTTATTGGGCAACATTTGGTTGTTTAAGAGTTATTTGGCACTCTTCCAACAGAGCTGACAGCTAAATAATATATAATCTGTTTTTCAGCAAAGCAATTACTAAGTAAACCTGAATACACTGAAGGAGTAAACGACAGGTTACAACACCTAGAACAAGATGCCACACCTGAAAAAGCTAATATTACCTGAATAACCATTATCTGTAATCACCAGAATATGCTGAAATTATTGCTTTATTTAGTGGAAGATTAAGCCACCTGCTTTAAAAAATACATGCTAAGTACTTGTTTACTGCACTTCCCTCCTCACACACGCTTACGAGATTCCATAATTACTCTTGTAGCACATTACTGGAAACGATGCATGAACCTCAAATTTCAGGGCCAACTCACTCATAGAGACAAAGAACTCTTAATTAAGGTACTCAGTCCTTTTAAGAAGCAAAGTGGAGAATCTGATCCCATGTCAGAGCTCATAATTAGAACTGAGAAAATACTAGCTTTTCCAAAAAATTAAAAAAAAAAAAATAGAGATTATCTGAACTAAAAAGCCTTCTGTCTTTACACTGAAATTAACCCTCCAATTCCTCACTCTCGTCAAAATATTTTTGAGAGTCAAGGAAAATATTGCATTTGAGTGAAAGCTCGATACTTCATTTCCTATCCAGCTAGATGAAGAGCTTAAAATCTAAATTAAAGCATTTATATTTTCTCCTCTACATTTGGCTGGAAAAACATCACTGAAATGTTTCAATGAATTTCCAAAGCTTCTGGAATAAATTTATTTTTTAAGTATTTTCCCACCACTGAATCAGAAACTTGTTAGTTGTGTGACTATTGTATATTATTTTTTACCGTACTTATGATAAGTATGATAAAGCCACCAAGGCTTTTCTTTCAGCTACCCTCTCTGCTTTGAATTTCATACCAGCAGTATTGAAAATAAGTAGTAATAATCATCATCAGTGGATCTCCCTAATCAAAGGTGTTCATTTAGGAATAAATTGTGATGCAAATAATCACAGCATCAAGCTGCAGATGGAGAAGGCACAAATTACTATTTCCCTTCCAACCTCTATGTCAGTCTAATGCTTGTGATAATGTTTCACCCATCATTAAGCTGTAGGAGAGCCCAGCACATCCTAAGTCTATGATCACGATAACAGAGCTGTTTGAACATACCATATGTGCCTTATAAAAAGGGAGTCTAGTTTCATTAAGATACTATTATATGCTGTAGTTTCTTTCTGAAGTTACGTGTGTGCTACAAAAAATCACTACACCGTAGTGGTAAATACATCTTCAAGCAATTAAATGCATTTATGCAGTCTTCAAAAACAAGCTATTCTGTCATCTCAGCCATAAAATAAGTATCTGGAATAAATGTGTTATTGCAAAAGCAACTGAAACAAAAGCAGATCCCAGCATCTAATCAGTCTGGAAGAGTTTTGACCCAGTTCTGCGCTTCCCAGCAAGCATTTTCTTCTCTAATAAACCAGACTGAGGGTACGCGTACATAGTCTTTTGCTGACAGATACGAACAAGCTTTGCTTTTGCCGCGAGCAGCTTCCATGCTATTCTTCTGCCATAAGCAGGATGCGGTGCCAATGGCAACACCTTGCCCTTCAGCAGCTCTCGTCTCCTCAGTGTGAGCACTGTAATAGCCGTGGCAGCACAGCTTCTGATCCAGGAATTGTGCACACATGGCTGAACAGCTTAAGTGCCTGCTTACACATTGCCTCCAGATCTGCATTAAAACGCCTCTGCCAAACACCGCTGTACTCTCAAGAAGTCCCATCTCAAATCCAGACTTGGCTCTCAGCTCAAGCCCATTTCTGAGCGACTGAGTTAGGCACAGCCCACATGAGGTACGGTACCCACAGGCATACACTGGCCCTAATCCTGCACTCACACCTACACACCGCTCCCACTGCAGTCAGCTGTCATCCCTTGCCCAAAAAAGAAGGTCAGGGCACGTGAACCTTTTCTTTCAAAGCTGACAGTACTGGGAACCTTACTTTGAGGTTGCTATAATTTTTCTTTGTGTGCCTTTATCCTCTACTCACTGCAAGCATGAGTAACAACAGAGTTCAGGCAACTTTTTTTTTTTTTTAAAGTCTCTGCCCCTGTAGTCAATCTTTCTGTTCCTCGTATGCCATTTAATATCCCTTTTATTTTTTTGTGCACCCTCTAGGGCTGTGTGAGCTGCTGTTACTGGGGGCTAAAGGAATCCCTTCTCCCTCAGACCTCCTATTAACTGCTTTCTACTTGGATGCATTTACAATGGCTGCAAAGTCTGGATATTACCAAAAGTATAGTCAATAAACACCAGTGCAGGCCATTTGCTTCAGGGTATGTAAACCGTCATGTGATGACTGTATCAAAGTTTATTGTATGTATTAATTTTTGTAGGCACTGATGTATATTTTTATTGTATGGACTAATGCATATATTCATTTGGACAAGCTTTTAAAATATGCAAATAAGTCAATATTAACCCAAATATATTTATCTTAAGGGATGTCTTGACCTTTCCCATGACCAAATTTCCAAATGTCACATACAAGCAGGTGTAATCAAAACTTTCCAAGCTTTATTGAAGTAGGGTTCTATTAAAACTTCCAGAATCAAATGCTTAACAAGCCCACATTTCTACACAAGTCCGTAAGACCACTAAGAGATTTTTTATAAACTGCTAGTATGATATCAAAAATCCTCTTTGTCAGAATATTCCTTTTGGAACAAACCTCCCCATTGCACTGCAGTCTTCACAGCACAAACAGGAACAGCAGATGGTGCTGTTTGATGTCATCTCCACTTGCATTTTCTTATTGCTGGAATTCACACATTAGTTTTTTATGCATTCTTTCAACATGCATTGGGGAAACTTAATACTGGGACCTTGCTGTTAAATCACCACGTTTACTAATTATGAAATATTTATTCTATAGTGATATTTCTTTACTGCCTTCCAGACTTCACTTCAAAGCACATTTCTTAGGATGCCTCACCTCCTCAGAAAGTAAGAGTTGCCCATTTACCAGTCAGAACTGTTTGCCATAACTTTGTCATGGGAGGGACACATCCCCTTTTTTGCAGGGGGAGGCACAGGGGAGTCACAGAAAAGCCCAACAAAAATAAGCATTTAAAGATTTTCAAAACTGCCAAAATGGATACCAATTTACAGAATTCTTAGTACCTGAGCCCTATAGAAAGTAAAATTAGTTATAAATTTAAATCTGACAAATTAATTTGTTTGCTCAAGCGAGAAAAAACAGAACATGCTTAACTGTGTAAGAGATTCCAGATTTTAATGATGTTTGTTTTAACAAGCTGACACGTTAGTTCTAATCAAGTTTCATGGTTTTTCTTCTTGTTACAAATACAGCTCTAGTCTCTCTCCTGCTCGACACTGTCAGCTCCATTCCTATCACTCTTCCTTGACTGATTTGCTCAACATCACACTGAAGCTTCTTGTCTTCACTTTGAAGTCCTTCACAGAAGGAACCTTCTGCTGCCACTTCTATTTATAACTGCTTCCCTGACCCTTAATGATTCACCAGTTATGTTAGCTTAATGGATGTGTCTGTTAATGTCCCTATCTACTCTAGACTTTCCTCTGTGCTACCTACAGGATCCAACACAGCTGTAAAGGAACACTTTGGTCTCTTATATACTTTCAACTGTGTCTCCTGAATGATAAATCTTAGGTAACAAATGAAAAAACAGAGAGTGAAGCTGAAATATGTCTTTTTAAAACAGAGAACGTATGTATTTCTATAATATTTACATAAAAATATTCCAAGCTTGAAACACACACAGGCATGATTATATTCAAAGACATTCTAACACTTTGGTAGGACTATCCTCTTGCTTGAAACCAGGCACACACAAAAGGCTTTACAGGAACAATTGCACGACTCGAACACCCTCTGCATATTACGTGCCACTTGCGCTTCTAAAGCACAACAGCAGCTCAAATTGTGAAAAGCAGCTGAAGTTTCAGATGCAAGATTCCTTTGCATGTTAATGGAGAAAACAAAAGTCCCCACAGAAAGTTTGGATGGAGATGGCCAAACAAACAAATAACAAGCAAACAGGAACCAGGTCTCGCACACAACTTGTTCCAAAACACAGCCAGGTTTTGTTTTCAAAGCATGTATTTTTTCCACAGACAAAGTTCATGTTTTATTTTTCAGTCCTAGAAAATGGACATTTGTCAGTCTCCCCATCACCATTTCCCCTCACTCTGTTGCTACTCAGAACTTTTGAGCCGTGAAGGTATTTGGAAGCATTAGTGTCAGACCAAGGGAAACAACCCCATTTCTTTTATCCAGTGAGAAAAGAGAGAACCCCCCCACCCAATCTTCTAGTTGCATTCAGAGACTGGCAAGCCTTTAAAACCTGGGAATAGCTTTTGCAGAAGTCCTGCAGCCTGGGAAAGACGGGAGCAGCATTGTTGCTGGAGGCAGCAACCACCTCACTACTTTAAGCACCGTCTCAAGCACAGCAGTCCAGAAGCTGAGGTGATGGAGCCCCCGCAGGGGCTCTGCACAGAGCAAGCTGCACAGCCTCAGCCAGCAAGCAGCATGAAAGGCTTGGCCCAATTTCAGCACATTAAGTAAGAGACATGCAGCAAAACCAGTGTCAGTGCTTAGAACACTGGTGTCAGAGACCTTCTCCGGACCTCACTCTACCAGGGAGAAGGAACAGTGGCCTCACAGCAAAGAGGAAAGACGGTCGTATTTGTCTCATTGTTTGTGTGACGTGAATCAAGGTATTTTAATTCCTGTGTTCAGGTGAAACACCTGATATGAACTTAGGCTGATTCCAGAGATTTTTTTTTTTTTTATAGTACAGTCCTAAAAGAGGTTCAGTTGCATAAACAGAAACAGCAGGAAGGGCAGGAGAAGCCACAGGGTAAGGAGAGGCATGATGGAAGGACAAGGGGAACCTTCCTACCTGTAGGACTGAGGTGACCCTTCTGTAAATACAGTGTACCCATTGAGCCACGTCCTTGCTAGCCCCGGGACCCTTGGCAGCTCCTTTTAGAGTGACTCCTGATCTTCCTGCACCACCAGCCAGAAAACCACACACGCTGCATGGTGATCTTAAGCATTTACTAGCTCTAGCCTTTCTTAAAACTTTCTAGCTCTAGCCTTTCTTAAAATGTTCTCCTTGAGTTTTTTCACTGTCTTATAAATAAAAGAGGATATACCCACACTCTGAGACAAGGGTACATTTTTCAGCTCACAGCAAGAGCTGTGAAGAAGGGCAGGGAAACTCAGCTCTTCTTCCCAAGGGGGCTTCACCGACGGGAGCAGCTTTAAAATTAAGCCAGGGCTCACTCCATTCTCAGGGTATACACTGGATTAGCAAGAGAGCCCTGATGCCACCTCTCAGGTTGTACTAGTTCCCCCTCAGCAGCCTGACAGACCTAACCCTGCAGGCAGCTTGAATCAGGGCTTTTTTTTCCACAGCTGCCTGGACTGCAGCCACTTCAAACCAACCAAAAGACAGGTGACATCTCTGCAAATACCTAAAGAAATACTGGCTGCTTCTGCAGTACAGACACCCTGTTTTCATCATCAGCTTGGACATATTCACATTTTGCAATCATTCTCCTTGGTTATACACACAAACTCCTCATGTACCCACTGCCAAGAAAAATTTCCACCCCGGCATACTGCATGCACACAAGTTAACCAGCAGCATGGACACAATTATTCCCACAGAGCTGCACTCTCCTGTGGTAGGTCCTGCTAGGGCAGCTCAATGAACTGCATGGGGATTGCTGGCCTCTCTTTGGCACCCACCATGCTACTTCCATAGACTATAGATTGGACAAGCCCTCATGCCATGAATGGGGGCTGAGTTCCTCCTCCTGCACTTTACCAAGGCGTTCTCACTCTAAACAAGAACATTTGAAAGCTCCCGTATCTGAGCAGGCTGCAACTGTCTTATACTCTTCCTGCAGTTTCTGAGCAGAGGTTGTCAGTTATCCTGTCATAGTTGTGGGCCCTCGTCTTACTGTTTTAAGATGCTAGGCTCAGCCATAAAACTTCCAACACCACTGCAAAAAATTAAGCCAGTCGATTCCCAGAGTTTCATCTTTGTCTGTTTTTTGCTTTACGATTCTCTCCTACTAAAGGTGGAACAGACAGACACACAGCCTGACTAAAGGGTTTCCAAGTCTGTTATTCTGTCTGGTGGAAAGCATAAGGGTTTTGAAGAGTTACATTTAAAAAAATAAATATCCGTTCCTACACTGACAGCCTCAGTTTCCTCACTGTGGGGCTTGTACTGGGATTTAGCTGGAGCTCTGCCAGGATTTAGGATCCCCCTTCCTGGTACACACCTTCCCCTCCACAGCAGAGAGACCAGCCTCCTCTCCTTTCTTCAAGGCCTGCTCTGGCAAGAATAATCCCTTCTCCTTCCCTGTGTGCCCCTCCTTCTTCTCCCAAACTTCCTTGTGTTTCAAGCCCTTACTCAGACACCTCTCCCAATTGCTTATCCCATTTGCCACTCCACTCTTCAGAGCAGGCTTTAACATATTTGCTTTGTTCTTTGCCATCTTCACACACCCTTTAATAAGCCAGGCTGATTTCTTAAAATTTCAGTGTGTCATGTTAGTCTGCCCACTCACTACCAGGCACAAACACGACTCCCACATCTCCTGAGAAATACAGACTTGGAAAGCTGAATGCACACTCTGCCACTTTTTTGACCAGATCACTTCCCCACCCCCGCTCACCATGCAGCTGCCTAAAGCATGTGCCAAGGGAGAGCGGGCAAGGGATGACGAGAGACCACGAGTGGGAGAGGAGAACAGCTCTGTCCATGTGGCAGCGATACCTTTTGGTGCCGCTTAAAGCTATTCTGTTAAAACCTTAAGAATAGACAGATGCAAGCCACCCAAAGGTACATTCACACGCTACAGACAAACTCAAAAATAGCTGAATTCTTGTCTTGCAGCGCTCCTGCAGATCCCAGGTGCTCTGTTCCCTTTCTCAGAGGTGATTCCTGCCTTCTAGTGACATTTTGCTCTCGGATGGAAGGAGGTAGTTTCTGCCTTGGCCAGTATGAACAAAAAAAAGCTCCATAACTTTTTTTTTAATCCAGTTAGTGAGAAGCAACTTCTTGTACACCTGATTCTTATTAAGTTCCTTTGAGTTCTCCCCAGAAAACCATTGAAACTAAGTGGCTATGACATTTGATCTTTCTAGTGAAGATGTAGGGTTAAATTTGCATGTTTTCCTGGCCTTTCATCTTCTGATTATTACATACCCTCTTTAGATAGCAAAATGAAGGCCTTGAGTTCTCATCAGCCTCCCTGTACTCAATTGCATTCAGGAGCAATATCGCTACACAGACCATTTGGTGGTATCCCCCTCAATGAACACACCGAATGTCAGTCCTGGGACCTCTCGTCAGTCACTACCAGCTGCAGCAGCACGGAGTAACTCAAAGGGGAATTCTGCATGGCTTGGCTTTGCTCAGTATGGTTCTGGGACTGCTGGTGGTGTGCAGCACTTTGGACTGTGTGTGGCACTCCAGCACCTGCAATGTGAAATGCTGTAAGGAAATCATGCTGATGGGCTCTGGCAGACAGCAGGATAGCAGCCAGAAAAAGAGTGACAAACTTCTCATTAAGTACAACTTTAATCTGATTTTGGGAAGATATTGGCAGTATCCTCAAGTTATCTTGAGGTTATTAAGCAGTTCTATACCATACTTTCTTTACAAATTAAGTCCTTCAGCCAGATTAACTGTGAACTCTGTCGTCAGTAATAAATTTGCAGCTTCCACAACTTTTTTCTACCACAACACTACAGAGATAAGAATAAAGGAAAAATTTCAGCTTTCATATAGTATTTATGGGTAATTTAGTAGATCCCCACCTATATTAATCCAAGCAACCCCTTTAAGGCATTATTATTGGTTTATTAAGTTCCTCCCAACCAACTAGTGGCACAAGAATTTTCTCCTTTCCCTTCAGTCAGAATATGAATAAAGTTTAGGGTGTTTATATGGAGTGCTGCACATGGTTTTCTTTTGCCACCTTTCACTAGTGCATTATTCATTGAGAATGTGTGGCAGAGCACGAGTAGTGCTGGGCAGTGGAGCAGAAAGCTCTAATGCTCCACTGACTCACTCCTTGCAAGACAGGAGGCAGGATGCAGTGACACCTGCCTTTCTTCTGAGATCTTTTTGAAGCATCACTGTAGAGTAAATATCCTAAAAACAATTCACACAGGCTGGCACCTGGCCCATGCATCATCATTTAATTTCTTGGAGGTCATCTATACCACTGTGGATGTACACACCTATAGACTGCTGCAACGTTGCTATCCAGTAGCACCAGCACTTTCTGACACAAAAGTGGCTGAACACTATGTCCGAGTCCCACATGTTAGCTCCTGGTCAGCTAGGATTAAGTTCCTTTGAAATTCTGTCATTCTGTCATCACTGTTCACTGCCACCCTCTCTTAACATACTCCAAGAATGAAGTGTCAGACCCTACTTTAGAAGATCAATCACAAGCAGAAATCTCTTTGGAAGGAGAACTCCACAACTCTTCTAACTTGTTACAGAGAGAATCACAAGACATTCACTGGATTCTAATGACAGCTGAATTTTGAGCTGCAGTATTAAAGTATTAATTGATAATGGTATACTTTCACTGCACCGTGTCCATTACAATTGTTTGCATTTGTAAATCTATGAACTAGGACCTCATCAGAATCCAGAAGAGAAGGATTAGCAAGTATTCACCTGTGGCAATTAAAATTTCACATTCAGAAAGCAAGCACAAAAACAGTGACTCTAAGACTGGTATTTAGTTTACAAATCATTCCCATAGAAGCCAGGGAAAGTTGAAACTGTCAAATTTGGGCTGAATTCTAGTGAATTACTATATGCAGCCTCTCTGAGGAAGGAGGAGAAAGTCACATGTAAATATGTATTTAAAGATGGTCATTTTACATTGCACCTGGGAAAGTTAACAGCAAATTCTACTGAATATACACGTGCCACCCACCACCATCAGTGGCTTTTGAATATTAAGTTTTTATCCCGGACTAGTTACAATAGTCAACAACGTAGAAAAACACCTACACTATTACAGAAACAGGACTGGGCTGACCTCCATACATTGTTAATTTTAAGATTTACTTTAATGAACCTGGCCAAGGTCATCTTTGCTTTCCTTTGTACCCAGCTCCTCCCAAAGGATTTCATAAGCACACCCAAAGAAGAATAGGCAACTTTAAGATGTGGGAAGCACTTGAAGATACTCTCTCCATAGCTACATTAAGATTTTTTAAATACTGTTAAGGCAGAGCCTGTTGCTGATGTTGCTTTTGAGTAATTTTATCTGTCAGAATATTTGTAGCCTGTTCTTATACAAACAAGAAGCTGAAAGAAAAACAAACAACTCACCTACCACTACAAACTAATCCAGGAAAAGAAGGAAAAACAATTGTCAGCATTACATTGATAAAGGGGTATTTTCTTCCTGCCAAATTTCAGCTCTGCTGAAGAAACCCATGGCCAACAGATGAAAACTAACATAAAATAAGGATGCAGTAAAAATTACCTATATTTAGATAGGCTCAATTTGCCATTCTTGCATCTTCATATCACAGCTTTCCAAACAAAAATGTCTGATGCCCTTCATCTTGGTTCTGCTATACATGCTGCCACCGTACCTACGTCTGGCAAAAAGACCATACAGGCAGGTAAGGCTAATAGCAAAGAACTCTTATAGCAGAGTTACTTGCTTACTATGAAAGCATTCAAGGCAAGCTAAACTTCAGCATTAATAAAGATCCAAGAGTCCCCTCCTAACTCCCAAATATCTCTAGTTAGATAAATGCAGAATTCTACAAAATGGAAGAATAAGTAATGACATATTTCATTTAAATACAATAAGCATTGACCTGTACAACATCAATGATTAGGAAAAAGCACCCATCGTCCTCTGAAAAATTAGTCCGTGTATGACTAGTGTCCACAAGGAGTCAGGACAGCCATTGAACAAGCTAATGAAACTGCTCATAGCTATTGCACAAAAAGCACCTCATGATACTGCTTCACAGTAAAGAGAAGCTACTTACTTCACACCAAATGTATCCCATCATTCTTCCAATGAGCAGAACTAAGACCTCATGTCCTTGTCAGCTCCAAACCAAGGGTTTACTTGAAGTTTTGTCACACAGAAGTTTTGTCAGGGAAGCATTTGTGATTACACCCTTGTATAGAATCTCTAAACTTCCACCAAAAAGGTAACAGTTTCCACAGATACTGTTCATGGCCCGACCCTGATTGCTCTACCACTTTCCTTAAGAAAAAAATAAAAATAAAAATCACCAAGCTTGCACATTCAAATATGATGGCAGGGAACAGAGCAAAGAGATATTGTCTATTTCTCTTTAGCTGACGGAATCTATATGCTTGCCCATTTATTGTGTGTTTACATATCTGCAATTTCTCTGGTAGTCAGACTTGATATCACCATTCATCTAAGAAGATACTTGTGTTACTACTTTAATCTACACGGATCAGCCAACCAGGAGATGTAGTTGGGAAAGGTTGCAGTGAACAGCTCTGCAGTAGAAAACACAGAACAACTGCAGACTACAAACTATAGCAAGATGAATAAAATCTGCATTTATCTCCTGTTTTGGTGTAATGCAACTGCTAGGATTTATTACCCTGGACATATCTCACATCATGTGATAATCTCTGTGCCTGGGAAGCACACGGCTGTATGGCACGCCACAAAAGCACAATGGCTGATGAACTGATTAGTCAGAATACAGCTTTTTTTTTTTTTTTTTTCCCTGCAGTCTTTTCTCCACTTTTCCCAGATGGGTAGCACTGGTACCCATGTCCATGATACCTTATCTAAGCTCATAATATGTTGCAATCCCCCTGAATACGCGGTCTATAAAGTCAAGATGCCTTACCATACCTTTTGCAGAGCTACTCAAATATAGAAACTTTCAGAGGCACAGATAGATGTGGATGTTTTTTCTTGATCCTCAGTGCAGGTAATAACCCATGGGCCACAGAAATGTACATGGAAGTTTTATGTATAACTGGTCCATGATACAGGAGAGTGAGCTGATTAAAAAAAACAGGGTGTTTTGAATGATACATACTTTTAAACATTTAAAAATCTACCAAAGATCTGGTAAAAACTACCCTTGTCCACAAAGGTATTTTTTCCATGAAATATATTTTGCATCATCTGAACTGAAAAAAGCCCAATTGGTTTATATATTTCACCGGCCCTTCCACGAGACCTTGCAGTACCCACCTCACTTTTCTGAGGTCTAACTGCTTATGTTGTCCAGCAAGTAGCAAACTGCTTGTAGGGATACTTCCCCTGCAAATTTTAACAGAATTTCCAGAACATGTTTCCAGTGGAATCTGGTATATTGATTTAAACTAAATCTGTATTTCAACTTATCTAAATCTATACAAATACCTGCATCTATATCATAGCTGCTTAAGGGGGTCTTAATTCAGCTAGATGAGAGCACCTACCCTGAACTAAATGCAACTCAATTCTGGTGCCTTAACAAGTTGTCTCTTGACAGCAAAACCAATGCCTAAATTCCAGTGACAAAATAAAACAAATCATCTCATAATTAAGGAAACAGAGAACATAACAGACAGCTACATGTGTAGGGATTTTTTTGATGGTGGTAATTTGCTTAGTGACTAGAACTACATTAGGTTTGGTTTCATGTCTAAGACACCAAGAAAAACCAAAACCACCCAGGCTTGCAAGTGGAACAACCTTTACCACAACTTCATTGCACCAGTTAAAACCATGCGCTATATCATACCACTGCAACTTGCTGATGCAGATGGGCCACTGACTTCCAGATCCTTTCTCCAGAAGACACAGTTTTCCCATTCAGCACAGTTTTTTTAAACAAAACTGTTATCTACTGATAGACCTTAACAGTCAAGTGAGGTACCTAAAATCCTACTGCTGGTTTGAAAAAAGATTTCATCTCTAAAAGCAGGAAGCTTCTGAATTGTTTATTACAAATACAGGGGTTTATGATTTTTTTTCCCCTTTCTGTTAATAATGCAGACCCAACACATCTCTGAGCCAATGAGACAAAATTCACTCCATTCCCTGTTTTATCATTGAAATTGACACAAGAAAACACTCTCAACAGCTGTACAAGTACAGTAAGGGTTTGGAACAAGCTCTTCCAGGCTGTAGTAAAGCTAACAGGATGCCAGAAAGAGCAGTTATTTTTCTGCCTCCCAAGAGCTTCAGTGTGCAGAACCACAGTAAGGTATTTGCAAGCTCATTTTTCAGCCTTGAAGAGTAATGCTTCCCATCTCCATAAACTTCATTTATCACCACACAGAGCATCTGCTTGAAAAACCTACTAAGTGCCTTTAGAGAAAAGACTATAGAAAAGTATCAAATCCTTTTCCAGCCACACACTAGAACTTGTTTTTGCATTGGTTTTCTTTGCTTGTTTTTAAAAGAGTACAGACAGCCAGTTAAGCTATTGCAGCACAATGTAGCCATCCAGCCCAACAAGCAGAATTAATAGCACCCACTGAGGTCTCTGAATATTGGGGAGTATATCATCTTGGTTCTGTTATCTGCCCTTTGGTCTTCAAATTTCATATTAAACAGCAGCAATAGGAACAAGGATGCACTGAAAAATTAATTGCTGAATTTGATCCCTTTCTATCATTCTAAGCCACTATAATTCTCTGGTTTTGCCAGAAAATTGGAAAATGGGAAAATGTGATACTAGGCAAAATTAAACACTATTTTGGTGGAATATTTGTACAGAAAGCCTTTTAATTTTTAATCCCAGTACAAAATTTAGTGAAAATAGAAATGTTCCCATTGACTTCCCTCCACTTTGGATCTGATCCCAAGTCCACAGTTTTCCTCTGCATTGAGGAAAGACGGACTTGGGATAAAGCTCTCTGCAGCTCTATTTATTCAGCTTGTGTCATGATAGCTTAAGAAAAAATTCCCAGCTACTCCTTCAGTACGGAAATAAACTGAAAAGAAACAGCTCACCAGAGCACCAAAGCAAAACGAAAAATGACATTATATACCAGCATTTCACACCTCTATTTTGTCTTCCTAAAACTACAAAGACACTAAGTTTTTCTAGCTCAGCAGAAGTGCTTCCCATAAAAGTCAATAAAAGCATCATCACCAGACTTCAGGGGAACAGAGTTGGGCCTATACAGGAGTTTTTAGGAAAAACCATTCGTAAACTCCTAAAGAAGCATTCATTGCTAGATGATTGAAAGCCATGCGTGAAAAAAAAAAAAAAAAAAAAAAAGAAAAGCCAGCCTCAGTATCTAAATACACTGCAACAGCACTTGGTCTTATCAAAAGAGGAAACGTAATTTCCAATTACTCTGCTCTTTCCTCTGTTGCTTTCTGCCAACAGCCAGTGGAGTGTGCATCCTGCTTTCAAATGAAGTTAGCCAGGGTCCAGGAAACCACAGGGCTCAAGGTGGCCTCACAGTTCTCTAGCCAAAATTCTTCTGCTTAACATTGAGTTTCAGAGTCAGACTGAAATCAGTGATATTGCTACTCTTAGTCTTCTTTCATTTTATAATTTATTGAGTGCTAATACTTTCCTCTCCTCCTTGTACAAAAAGGAGTTTATGACCAGTCAAGCACCAGAGACAAGTTTGACCTGTGTGCTGTAATAAATCAGGAGCCAGGAGCAGATGGAGAAGGGTTAGGAAGCATACTAAAGTCATTCTTGAGTTACACCTATGGTATATGGTCTACTCAGAAGATTTTTGACCTCGCAGCACAGGCATTTGTTTTCAAAGCCCACAACAACAAAGGAGGGGCAGAAGGGGAGAGAGCGTGAGCTGTTGTAGGTCCCATTTAAGAAGAACACAGAGACTCTACAGATTTTCACAGTGAGAATCAGTGAATATGCATTTCTGAATCTTATTTTTTTATATATTGCTCCTGTTGCATTATGAAAAAATGCTGCTAGGAGTAAATGCAACCTTTTGCTACAAGTTCTACTGGAAGTACATCAGAAGTTAAAATTGAGCTTTATAAACAATAAGATTGGTGTGATTGCCTGAACTTAACAATTCCACTATGTGCTAAATTTATACAGCATATTTGGTGTCCAGAACACATTCCTTTTTCTGAATTCATTTCCATCGGCCATATCATCTCTGTATTTGACCTTGAATATTGTTGCAGCTTTGGAATTCAGCATTTCTGTGGTTTTCTCAGGCTGCTACTCAAAGAATGTATTTTTTGTAGTCTCCAGACCACTATGAGGCAAAACAGAGAAGAGTCCATACTCCCAAAGAGAAACCAAATAATGAAGCCAGAAGCTCATAGAGGTTCTACTGAAGTCAACAGAAGTCACATGTGGCCATTCACCTATGACTTTGAAAGTGTTCATCTTTGTTATTATTTGGGTCAAAATGACATAACTGGATCAGCGTCTAGCAATAAAAAGTGTAAAGCAAGTGTATGACAATATCTATTTTACCAGTGTCTGTTCAGACATCACTAACGAATCCCTCCACTGCCATTGCACTCAATTACTGCTCTTCCATTCTTAACACAGCCTCTGACAACAATAATGCAGGTTTCCTTTTACAGTGTCACATATTTTCCACTAACTTAGGACATTTAAACAAAGAGGTTTGCTTGACTTTTGGCCCAAATACTACTTTTGTTTCATTTAAGTTTTTGAGGAGTACATTAGAATATTTTTCTTTGAGGAAAAGAACAAAGGAAGAGAAAATTATTCTCTTTGACATCTGTTCTTTTGACTTCCAGCTAATTAGAAAAGCTGTATTGCTGAGTGTTTTTTGTTTGCTGTTGTTTTTCGAAAATATTTTCCATCATTTCCCATAAAATCCTTGGCTAAAATATCACTTAAAGCATCACAAAATATGACTGTTGCTAAGATGGCATTCACTCATTTGGGGAAAAAGATTGATCTGCTTTTGATATGTGTGTATATGCATGACAATTAAAAATCACAAAATCTAATGAGACAATATTTAAAAGGAACAGTGGGAAAATATGGTTTATTGTCTTGACTCTTTTGATAAGGGCCTGTTTTCTGAAAGCAGCAAGAGGATAAGTCCATATTTGCAATAGCAGAGTTGACCTTACATAACTAAATGGTTCAATCGTCAGCAACACCTTCTTGCTATCTGAGGATGGACTGTTACTGATATTAAGAGCACTATGTTACAGCACACCAACAGTGGGAGGGAAATGAAAATAAGTGAAAATGAGCTTCCTAAATAGATTTATCTAAAATAGGCAATTTAACAACAGGTTTGATTTAAAAATAAAATGAAATCATGAATTCTTCTATCACTCCATCACAAAATAAATTAAAAATAAAATATTTTATGGATACATTGGCACATTTTTTCATTGTCTATCTGCAATTTCCTGAATCTGCTGTGTTTACCACAAAGAGGACTGGTCATTCCAAATTTGTCAACAACCTGCCTAAGGAACATTTGTGCTCAAGGAGGTGAGTTGAAAACCCAGGAGACCAAACATATCTTGTTTAAATGGCTATAAATTAGCTTCAACAGCAATAGTACAAGCTTAGGATTTCTTGAAGGTACTGCTTTGGACAGCACTTTCTGTACTCCCTTAGGTTTTTTGCAATGACTTAAAAAAGTTTGCAAGCATTAGCTGTAAAGTCAATGGTGACAATACAGAATAACCATCCACAGGACTTGACCCGTCAGCACCAAAACTTAAGCACCACTGTACAGTATGTGACACATCAAATTCAAAAAAGTCATTCAATAGTGAGACCAGCTTGCTCAACTACATACGTCCCTGATACTACACAGTATTTTTTTTCAGCACCTGGAGCATCCTTAAGCCAGGAAGAGTGATATTTCTGCTAATGGTGGATGCCTAATACTCACAATGAATTTAAAATAGGATATTCTCAAAATAGCACTTCAATGATTCTTTTCCACATATATCTCTGCTGACTGACAGACAGACATTGAGTCTAGTGGTTGTTCCTCTAATCTCTGTTTCTTATTGACTTATATCCTAGCTAAATCACTTATAGGTTTTTCTTACAAATTTAAAACACAGAGAGCGCCTAAAATCCAAAACTTACTTTTATTGTCTGTCCTTTCTTTTTGAGTTTATGAGAGATAAAAATAAAGGCAGCAAATTCAGTGGAGACACAAGGGAAAGAGCTACACAGATTACATCACGGGCTGATTTCATCTTCCCAAAACCAGAATATGTTCTATTGAGTTTGATGTGCCAGGACCAGAAATTGGGAAACATATCAAGAAAAATATTTTAAAAGCAAATACACGTTGTTGCTCTGAGATAGGATTGTTTAAAATATAAACAGTTACGCAAATAGGAAACATATTGCCTGAAATACATGAAATGCAATGCACAATAAACAGCAAAAGTAAAATTGGGCAGGCAGATCCTTACTTGGGTCTTCTTGGCCTAACTGCTTTAGCACCAGGCAGCTATGCCCTTTTTACGTAAGGTTTGGTTCAGATGTGAGTACAGATAAGACGTGACTATCCTTAGGCAGTGCTGGAAACCTATGATTCCCAGCTAAACTGTGGGGTTACATTTGCAGTTTCTTGCCTTTTTTTTAATTATGCTTTCTTCTTCCTCTTCCCAACAGAATTCCCTCAACTTCAGCTGAAATAGACTGTGATCCACAGTGCATCCATACAGTCCATCAGAACAACAGAATTTATTGTATATCAATAAATTATCCCTGATTTATGGCCAATAATATTCACAAGTCAGTTCTTCCAGGAGAGCAATAAAGTTTTGCAGAGCTGCAAGAAAGTTTAAGCTACACAACTCTTCTCTCTACCTTTTCTTGGGATTTGGCACTCACTAGTTCATCATGTCAGTGAACACAGTGAACATCTCCCCCAGTACACACAGTTCCTGTAGGGTCTGTAAATTAAGGAAGGCGTCAGGCTTTGTGGAATGAATGGGAAGAAACTGGGAGAAATTATTGGTCTTTCTTCACTGCAGCTTCCCCGGAGCTACGGCTGAAGGGCTGGCTGAGCACAACACAGAGGACACAGCCTCAAACACAAGTGGGAATGTTCAAACCTGATTTGACTGGATCAGGACTGAGAGCCGAAGACAATGGCTGGGAATAAAGTCATTGTGCTGGGCTCAGAGCTGCCCACTGCTGCAGCTGGCCTCGCTTGCCCGGCTGAGACAGGGTTCACGGTGGCCAACCCAGGTTCACTCTGCAGTGAGGATTTGTTCACATATACCAAAATCATTTCAAGAAATGAACACAGCTTCTCTGACTGTGTAAACACCGGTATACATGCACTAAAGGAAGTTGACAAATTTATGTCAATGAGGTATTTTAACTAAGTTGGTGCTATAAAGGAGAAGACACAAAGAAAAGTTAAGGATGA
Organism: Pedionomus torquatus; assembly: GCA_013398155.1. Taxonomy (NCBI): domain Eukaryota; kingdom Metazoa; phylum Chordata; class Aves; order Charadriiformes; family Pedionomidae; genus Pedionomus; species Pedionomus torquatus. The sequence goes on from VZRU01013120.1 coordinate 37,775, forward strand.
GGCTGAAGCACACAGATCAGACAAAACTTATCCAACCATCAAGTAGCTGATATCAGCAACAAATGAACACACTGAGCAACAAAAGTAAATAACAATAGTCAGTTCAAAGGAGAATTGGATCCACATTTGTGGAAGAAAGCAGGAGCCACAGCCACCAGCTGAACTTGTTAGTTCACAGTGGTGATGGATTGGTTGATTAGATTTTTTTCAGGGTTAATAAGGGCAGGCCTCATGGGTCAATAAGATTCTCTCATCTTGTATACGTTCTCCTGGTATGTAAACTAACATTAGACAGTCAAAGCAATCAAAAATAAAAATCAAAAAAAACACACCATGAGGCTCAACGGTTCCTCAATAGCTGCTTTCCCTTGTCATAAGGTTGATGTGATGAGCTGTGGAATTCTACAGCAAAGCCTGAACTTAAAACACTAAAGGGCAAAGCATTTAGTTTTGACCTAAAGCACATTTGGGTGGTATAATGATGAAAGACAAGAAGTAAAAGTTAAAATGAAAAGTAAGGAGACCACTGAGAAATATAAAAGCCTAAGGTCTTCACCTTTCTCCCTTCTTTTCTGGGTAATGAAAAAACAAGTCACAAAGAACATGACACCATTCAAAAGAAACACGTCCCACAGTGTGTCAGGGGAATCAATTTATTTTACTGAAGTCTTGTCTGACTGTAAATGGACAGAGTGTGAAATCAAAGCAGAACTGCAGCAGAAGATTCTCAAGAGAGAAAAAAAAGGCAAAATACACAGAAATCATTCGTTCAAGAGTGGTCAAACACCCCAAAGTTCAGACCTTGAGAAAGATGTAAATCCTTGGGATCCTCCTGGGAAGCAGGTCAGCAATAACTGTGAAAAGGAGGAGACTGAGGTAAGCAGTCTTCAGGTAGGTGAAAACTAGCAGAGTGTGTGCATCCTCTGGTACTGAGTGTGAAAGGAAAACAGGCAGGAAAGGAGGAAGGCTGACATTTCTCTATCGTAGAGAGGGAGTAGCAGACAGTAGAAACTAGCCAGATGCTCAGATGATGAAAAACTAGATTCCAGGCTGATTTTCAGAGAGGGAGGCACTGTATATGGGTCTTCGGTGGCAGAATTTGCCCCAAGTTGAAGATCGAAGCCCAGTCAGTGTAAACAAAACTTCTGTAACAGAAACCAACCACAAGCCTGTGTAACATAAATGGGCTAAACAAATTACATGGCTCAGCAAGTGTGGAACTGCAATGATTTTCAGAGATCCATCCCCAGCTCTAGTCTACCCAGAGCCTGAGTTTATCAAACCTATTCTTAAAAGACTCCAGAGAAGGAGATTCTTACATCTTCCTCTGTTAGCTAAGCCATCCAGAACCACAGAGTGATATGGGGTTGGAAGGGACCTCTGGACATCATCAAGTCAAACCCCCCTCATCTTGGCAAACTTCTCTGAATATGAGTATCTTTCTATTACAATCAAAGTGCAATAAAACTTTACAGTCAAAGAAGCCCGAAGTTTTTTGACTATATTCCTGTCACTCAATCAGCTTTATTTAAAACACTTTGCATTGTGACAGGAAGCTCCTTCTTAAGTCTTTAAAAAAAAAGAAAACAGAACAAAAAAATCCACACACACCCCTCTATTAAAAGCATCTCAATTTAGTAACCACACTTCCACAATTGATTCCAATTTTCTATAACAAGGAAAGTGTTACTGGAAATATGATTCTTATTGTTACTTAATGTTGATGAGTTACTCAACCAAAACTAATTAATTCTAGAATGGAAAAGTTGTGTGAGTTCAGCACAGTCTCTGGAAAAAACACTGTGGTAAATCAGCTCTCCTTTATGGGATAAATGCAGGAAAGACAGATCCAGGTATTCCTGTGCCTTTACCTTTTCACTCCCTATTAATACAAGGAGAGCAGTGTAATTGCAATTATTTTTAAGAGGGCAGGCAGCAAGAACAAAATAATTACTTCCCAATTTCAGAACAGCCTTTGAAACGTTTATGAAGTATAGGTCATTCCAATTTGTCTACTTGGCCAAAGCACCACAGGGCTGACCTACTGAAGTGATTTATGTCAGCAGGTAACAACAGACAATTCAGACTGTCTTCTGCTTTGGCCTTGATCACACCATGGGCTCGGTATATTTGAACAAAACTAGTCATAAATTCAAGATACTCTGCAGTTTGCCAAATTATGGTGGAATTAAGAGATGCAAAGTTAGGCCACAGCTACTAGATATTTGGCAAACTTTTCTCCTGTATTAAGGACTCCTTGTCGGCCCTCAGGAACTAAGCACATGCAAGCCAATGTTCCAGATCTTGGAAAAGAAAACTTGATTATACTCCTTAATTGTCCAAATAATTGCCATGTTGATTCAATTTAGTATAGAAAGGGATAGACTATGAAGTAATCTTAGACAACAGTAATCTAAGTGTTAAATACTACTGCTTACTTTTTCATATATAGAATTCCTTTTTATCAAGTTGATAAAATGAAGTAAAGAGATGTTAACGCAGCTGATTAGTAGCAAGAGAGACCCTAGAAAGAGATACATCTTAAAATAAGTAATTAAACAAATGAGTTTAAACACCTTTATTTCACTTCATTAACCACAGAGGGTGCTTAACCTGAATAGTTTTGAATAGACTACTAAGAGCAGAAGGGGGGGCTGGTGGAGGTGGGGAAGAATTAAAAAATAAAAATAGAAAAACCCACAAGAAAACTCTGTGCACACACACTGACTTAAGTGGCAAAATTCCTTGGAAAGCCCAGAAGGTGTAGTTCAGTCATCAAGATGTTGATCAGGTTATTTCCCGCAGTCCCAGCAATGCAGAGATATTTTCATCTCAGAACAGTTTGTGCAGGATTGCATGTAAAAATCATCATGGGAACTGCAAGGAGACACTTTACAGATGTCAAAACTTGTTACAGGCAAAGTCATCAGTTTACAGCCTAACTGGGTAGGGAGATGTGATTCACGAAGTTCTGAATCACCAAACTATTGTTATAGCTATTTTTTTTTTTTTCCCTCAAATTTTCCATTTGTGGGTTTTCCATTTTTCAGCAGGTTTGAAAGGTATTGTTTTCATGGCAACTTTCTGCTGAGGCTGGAAGGGAAAACCACTCCTTCACCAGCTCTCATTAGAAAGAAGGAAAGAGAGAAGGAATGCTCAAAAGATCTGGACAAGTGTGGTCAAATTTAAACATGGTTGAATTATATTACATCACTGAATCACTGAGAGTTGTTAATCAAAATAGTTTCCCAAAATAAAAACACCAGAGATGCCTGAAGCCACACTTCTGTCTCTTTAAACACCGATTCCAACACGAAACACCAAAACCATTTGAAGTAGCGGGGAACACAAATTTAGAGCCTCTGCGATCAGTGTTTCATCCAGCAACATCAAGTAACAGAGGAATATTAGATCTGAAATGTGCAAACAGTAGTAATATCTAAGTCGACAAAACCAGTGATAAGCAGACATTACAGAAATAAATCCTTTTGCATCAGGGACTAACAGGATACAAGCAGAGAAAGAGATCTGCATATCTGACTGGCATTACACTTGGAGAAATTTGGAGACTTTTGGAAAATGCTATGTATCCAAACTTGAGTACAAAACTAATTGAAGAAGTTTAATTCAGAAAGTTAAAAAAAAACAACCAAAACCAAAAACAAACAAACAAACAAAACACAAAACACAAAGCACAGACTCTCATATTTTAATTTGTGCAAATGCAGAAAAACACCGTGAAATTAATCTGTTCTGCACTGGGTGGTACCCAAGTCCTCAGAGCTTTAAGCACTTTATGACCAGTCTTTCTGTAAATTATAGAAATTCAGCTCACAGTTGGCTGACAGGTGTCCTGTTTACTAACTCGATGAGGATTTTCAAATGCAATTTGAAAAAGAAAAAAAGTTGGGGGAAGTAAGAAATGTATGTCTGTCTGGTTGTTTTGTTTTGTTTGTTTGGGTTTTTTTTGTTTTGTTTTTTTTTATAAAAGCCAGAAACCATTACACTCTGGCAATGTTGAAAAATGACTCAGACTGAGAATAAAGGATTATATTTGCTTTTGCAGGAATTTATGGAAGAATAAAAGTAAATCACAAGAACATTAACTGATGTTTTCATTTTCTTTCCTTAATGGCCACACATAGTTTTGAGTGATCAGACCTATTCAAAGTAATTACATTCAATGGAAGTGAAGGAAGTTTCTTACAAGGCCATCTAAGGAATACCGGGCAGATCCTTAACTAGTATAAATTAATGAAGCAATGTTGGCTTCAGGAAAAGGAGACTGATTTGCCGTAGGCATTGATCTGAGGAAAAGAGAGATCCCTGTTAAAATAATAATGGACATATACCTCTAAGAAATTTATTTTATGTTAATTTCTACAGTAGGTATTTATAAAAGATGGCATTGTCAGTCTATGATGATGCAAATTTAATGGTCAGCAACAGATCTGGTAGACACAAAACTCCTGGATCATATTCCTCCCTTGGACAAAATGTTTTGGATTTAAAACCTTCCTGCTATCTGGCACACATAGTCCTACATCTCGTCCCTCTGAAAAATACCAAATATTTCACTGGGGGAAAAAGGTGCAAAACAGTAAAAAGAAACCCTTACACCTGTAAAACATGAGCTGCAATAGCCAGTCTGGAGAGAGAGGGCACAACTGGTGGAATAAATTTTCATTCCAGCTTGTGTGCTATTGATTGGAAGAGAAGCAGGTAGAGGACGCCCATACCTAGAAGAGACTGGGACAGAATCCCTGTTGACAGGGAAGCCGTAACAGAGCTGCAATCAGCTCTGACACAAGTAACTGGTGTTTTCTAAGATCTCTATATTCTAAACACAGGGAAGGACCTCAAGTAACTCATATCTGAGAAAGGATAACTAACCAGCCGAACTATAGAACTACAAAACTGTGGAATCCCCTAGGCTGTCACACCCAAAAGAGGTAAAGGTCCCATCCAATCAAAACATCTCTTCCTTGTAGAATGTATATTTTGACAATTTTAATCATAAGTGCCACATAAACACACAAGTGAAAGAGAAATCCATTTTGAAATATCATTTAAAAGTGGCTGAGAATATGATTAGAAGCGTTGGTATTTTTATGCCGCTTTCTAGTGCAATTGAGCCATCAAACAGAAATCATGAGTAGTACCTGTGTGATGCATCCCTTTCACCCTATCCAGACAATTCTCTTAGCAAAAGGAAGTTTTTGTGTGTGACACAACAGTGTAATTCAGAGCTGGCACACCATTCTCACAACAGTTTTCATTCACAAGCTTAAAACACCAAACATGCTCCAAATAACAAAACAGGCCTTCGGAAACGAGGAACATTTCATTTTGTGAAGTTGTGCAGCTGATTGCACAGATGAGATCAGAGAACTTGTATTCCCTGAGATTCTTTTGATGCAGAGTTGCTTGGTTGCCGTTTTTATTAAACCTACTCATTTATATTTCTATACATAGATATAGAATAACTACATACAACAAAGCAGTCACAAAAGCAGGATACAGATAATTTTTAAATCATCATTTTAAATGCAAGTCATGAAAACAATCAAAATGTTGATATAAATGTTCAATGAAAAAAAGCTTTACCTGTGTAACAGTAGAAATATATTGAAGTTTAAGCACCATCTAGAGATGTAAATTAGGTTTTTTTGCTTATCCATGGGGACAGAACGGCTTTTCCTGCCAGTGAGGACTGCAGCACCCAGGCCCATAGGAAGCCTCTTACCAGCTGACTCTGCTCAGTGCCTAAAGCTGGTTGCTGTAAGCAGCCTCCCTGTGCTAAATTTAAACTTGCACCCTTCTCAGATGAGCTGCGCATCCAGCTGATGGCAATATAAAGCTAGAGAAAAAAATTGGTTTATATCCTCTCCATGCTGATCTTGTGACAATGAAACCAAAGCTCTGTACACTCGCAAGGATGTAGGATCAAAGCACACAGATGAAAGTTAGAAAAACACTCCTCTTTTTTGTTTTTGTTTCTTTTTTAGAAAGAAAACACTGACGTGACTTGAGAGGCCAATTAGGGCAAAACAGATTTTATTTTGCTCATGATTCCAAGGCTGGAGTCAAGCTTCACAATTCAGCAGGGCAGTTTTCTTAGATGACCACAAAATAAGAATTGTCACTTCTAGTGAGCTCCTCTGAAAGCAAGGAACCCCACCAGGCTAATAGCGCTCACTGCTGAGGGCAGATTACACTCCCTCTCCCCCAAGCCCACCAGGATTAGCACTGATAAGCAAACATGAGCGAACCAGAGACTCTGACAGTACCACTCCACTGCAATTAATTCAGTCCCTCAAAACAGAGCAGTTTAGATGAATCAGCAAATACCACGGAGATAGAAGAAAGGAGAGAGAGAAAATACTTCACAAAAACTTCTGACTATATACCTTAAATAAGGCCACGTGACACTGCATGACCAAGGCATTTACATGATTATCTAATGATACTGTGCATCAAGAAGTTTCATAGACTTATTCAGGTTCTGTTGCAGTAGTTCATTACGCCTATCGTCATGCGCTTTCCAAATCACAGATGCGTTTCTGCCTATAAAATCCTCTGTACCTGATCCTCTCAACCCCATGTAGTCCCACCATGTATTAGATACAGGTATAAAAGTGTTCTCAGTGACCGTGGCAAAGGACAAAGTGGTCACTATATGCTTTTAACAGTTACGCCAAAAAGACTGCAGCCAATATGGGTGGCAGAAATGATGTCACAGCATGCAACCCAAGGAGCTGCTACTACCCAAGGACTGTTTTGCTAGGACAGAAAACAGGAACAGCTACCCCAGCACAGCACTAACCACAGGCTTCTAAGTGAACCAGAAAAATTACATTTTTCTTTTTGATTATTGAATGTACCTTGAGCATCTTCTTATGCACACAAGCATACCTATCCATGTAACCTCAGTTGTCCGAATCTCTGATCTTTGTGTTCATTTTATGGCCCCTTTGGTTCTCTTTCTGCTTGCAGGATGAAAGCAAATCTACAGAGGGGAGGGGTCACTGCCAAAGGTCATCTATATTTAATGCAGTGCTGGGTCACGTAGCATTCCTAGGCTGAAAAAGAAAGCTCTGTTGCTGGGACTTTAAAAAGCAAGCTGAAAGTAGCGTGCAGCCTAACTACAAGCAGTTGTCAATCAGTTATTTACTGTGCCTTCCAATTTTTACCGAGTAACTAGAAAATTTGGCAGGTTTCCTCTAGTGCACCATTCTATTATGAAGGAAAAAAATTCTTTGGAGGGTTCCCATTAATTTAATTATAAACAAGGCCATGGGATTCACTTATTCCCAGTAGTATGAGCTCTGTTAGTTCACTAAACTTACTCACACAGTAGAGGATGTGCTATCACACATCCCACATCAAAAAAAAAAGAAAAAAGAAAATCAGCCTATTTCAGCTGCTTAAGTTTGTACTACATGTTGCTGCATTTACTGAGGTCTCGAGTTAGTGAAGCACACTTGCTCAAGAAAACATGACAGCACAAGTTTAATTTTAAGCATGTGCTTTCTGAGTCCTTGTGCACTGTACACATGACCGAGGGAAGGCTGCAGTATGGACTGGTGCATGTGCTCTTCTGAATCCAGGCCAGAGGATTAAGTCATTTTAGATGTTCCTTTGATGAGGAAAAGATTTTTTCTTTCAAAATATCAGGCTCTGTCTGTCTACGCATACAAGTATGCCACAGATGAAGTGAGGAAATTTTGCAGCACCTGACATACAAATTAGAAAAGAAGGTAGAGACATACATAGCATCAGGCTTGCTTTAATTCAGGAACACTTAATTATTCCTAGAATGCAAAAGCCGTCACTGCCGTGAAGTTCTACATGCATGAATAACCACAGCAGAATAACACTCTATGTCTACAGCTGCCTACAGACTCCACAAAAACTTAGTCATACACGTTATGTATTTCAGACCTCCTATGGAAGCAGAAAGTTTCATTTATAGAGATCAGAGCTGTAAGCAATCAAAATGGACCTACAATGTGAGATTCAGTTCTAGACATCTCATGTATCAGGAAACGCCAGAACTCAGCCAAATCATCTTGCTCCAGATTTACACTAGTATGAGGGCACCCCAAAGTATCTGACATTTTAGTTGATCCTGCTTATCTCTCCTATTTTTGGCAGAGAATGACAAACCCTAATACGGTAAAGGACACATGCACATGTATGTATACACATATGCATATAGAAGTAGAGAACAACCCAATACTTACTGCATGGGTTTAATCAGAAGTACACCTTTTCACAGACCAGTTTAAGACAACTACAGTGTTAATTCACAAAGGCTAAATGAAAATTGCAACGTGCCTGTATTTCAGTGAAGCCTTTAAGAGAGTATTTCAAAATTCTCAAACTAAAAACGACCCTAACAGATCGGTTGCAATGCATTACAGAGGGCCACAAGAATTAACAAAAGGTAGGGGGAACTAAAGCAGGATTCATAACCTATATTGTCTTAGCATGTTTCTTACTAGAAAGGAAGAAGGAACAAGAAGCTTCTTCAAGATCACCAGCTGAATAATATTAATTCAGAACATCAGTAACAGAGACAGGAAAAGAAAAATACAAAACAATGAAAACCTCTTTTCTTGTGATGCTAAATCTTTTACAATTAAAGGCACTTTAGTATGATGCAGAACCGAGTGCTGCAGACGCAAACACCCTCTCCAGTTCCTGCAGCATCACAGCCCCTTGCCTGGGTTGAGCCTGTGTTACGGTTCTTTGTACTACCCTCCCACTTCCCCCAGTGCTTAGTCTGGAGCAGACTGGGCATCTCAGAGGTGTAAATCATACTTCACAGCCCCTGGCTTGCCATGAACGGGGTTATTTTGGTTCTCCTATTCCCATTTCACACCCATACACAGAACGCCAGAAGTGGCTATAAAGGAGATTGACAAGGTTACAAACCACATGCCTCTGTGAGCTCTGGAAGCACCATACAAATACTAGTTTCACACACAGAAGAAAGAAAATGAGGTGAAAAATTCTCCTATTATAGGCAACGTGCCAACTGCCTCAGCAATTTCACATCGTGGTATGTATGCCATTTAGCCACAACCTCTCCATCCTCACCTCCTTCTGTATCCCCTACAGACAGACAACACATCGTGCTATGGAGAGACCAGAAGTTACAGTGCCTTGTTGTGTTTCCTTCTGCCAAGAGAAAAACATTTATCTTTTTCCATCATTCTCTCTCCACACCAATTTGTCAGTAAGAGGTCTTGCTTGTTCTCCAAAATGGACTTTCAGGGCTGCACACAGGGCTTGTACCAAACCTTCAAAACTAAAACTTATTTAACTCCAGCCAATTCACCGCTTAAGATGTCAGAAGGTGCAGATCAATATAGCTGCACTGAAGTTCCAGAAACACTGTTGTAGCTGAGGATACGCCTGTGATGCTGTAGTATCCAAGTGTCCCCTCCCATTTGTTAACTAATAAGTAAAGTCTCCTGGGCAGGGACAAACGGGCTTTGACACGCTGAAGAAGAAAGGCGCTTGTCACCAACACACCTCGTGGCTAACATTTACAAAGGGACATTTTTAAGGCTGCGTGGAGATAGGAGAGGAAAAAGTCTCATCTTGTCGGCATACACACACATGTGCGCACTCTGCAAAATTGTTTGAAGAGCTTGTGGTCGTGTTGTTAAATGAGTTGTGAATGTTTCCAAAAAGCCTAAATACTAGACAATGGCAGCACATTGCTAAAGAATGTTTAAGGGATTCAGGCTGATCTGATAATTGCCTGGTAAGACAAAAGCAGAAACAGCTTACAGAAATAAAGAGCATGGGTTTGAATGAAGTTTAAAAAAAAAAATTATCTTTAATATTTAAGATGACATAGTATACACTGCAAAGAATCAAAAACCACTAACTACAAGGTAAAAACAGAACAGATCTTCTGTCAGGAGAACAAATCCACATTTACACACCTTTTCAGGGGACAGTCATCCAGAATTCTGTGTTCAAAAGCCTAAGTCTCCCCACCTGCTCCAAGCTGTTACAAGACATCCAACTAAGAGTGACTTTCATTTTATACGGTGCAAAATCAGGAGCATGGTGTGAACACAGATGACTCAAACTTTCATTTTTGACCCCAACCTTTCTAGATGAAGCAGCCAGGACACGTATGACATAGACTAAACACTGATTTGTGCAAGAACTGCAACTCTGGTCTTGTTTCTATAGTCAAAACCATTTAAATTGAAATTGGATGAATCCAGCAAAAATACATCTGTGAATATTTTCTGGCCTGTTAAGATGCTTATGTTCATACACTTCCACATCAGTATTCTGCACATATCCCACCCCCACATTTAGACAAAAGGAGTGGTCTCTGGCTCAGATGGTCCCCGAGCGGCAAATCCTTGCAGGGTGGGTAAGTACAGCTGAGAAAGTACCACCTTATTCTTATTATCTTCCTTTGGCACAGCTATGGGAGATGGAACTATGATCGGAGCCAGCACAGCCCTTTCTACAAACACCCATGCTGGTAAGTGGGAAGCAAATTTTAGTTTTATGAGAAGAGGGTTATACATAGCATCAACCTCCTTGCTTGCACACACACCAGAAACACTTAACTTATCCCATCAGGAAACAGGAACAACATCATCCAATCAGCCTAAGCTAAATACATATACACACTTTTTCTAAATATTGAAAGGATTAAAAGTCCATATATCCCTAAAATAATCAACATGTAACAACGAACGCTTAAGAAAAATAAAATTCCTTACATTATAATTCCACTAGCAGAAAAATAAAAGTTTATTTTCTCTACTTTGTTTTTGTATGCATATTAAGGAGAAAATCAGAGCCTACCTACCACCAATTACTGTGCTCAGATAGACCTCTGAGCAGCAACTGGATCTGCAATGCAGATACCTTAAGTGGATCTAAGCAGTTCTGTAACAAGTAAAGACCTAAATTGAGGCTCTAGATAAGAAGGCAAACCAACCTCTCAGAAGACAATACATGTGTGCTATCACAAAGCAGTGTCTCTCATATCACATGCACAACATCACAAAACAGTAAGCACTGTTCTTTTATATTAAATACAACAACATGTTCCAAGTCAGATTTCTATTATAATACTTATTTTATTAAGCAGGAGAAAGAAATTAATAAACCAGATAACAATCTCATGTATTCAGTAAAGTTTGTGCAAAATTTTAGCAAATATTTTTTGCACATGCAGAGAAGCCATTCCTCTGTGCCGTTTGTAATCAGCTGTTGTTACCATTCACTAGGACTGAAATGAAAATTTAAATGAGAAACTGGCAAAGAATAAATACATGTAAGAGATGGAAAAGGCAAGGACTCCAAATTCACTGAATACATAACCTGCTTTTCCACTAGATGAATTTTAATTACATTTTGCAGATGTTTTTTTGAATCTTTTGCCATAGCATGTGAAATTAATTTTTGAGGGGAGGGAATGCAAGACGAGCTTTTCTATATTTACATGTTAAAGAATATTTGTTGGTCGAGGCATGGCAAAACGTGTTCTGCTGTTCAAGGGAGGCTCTTTCCAGGGACGGGACACGACACACCAGTTTCCAGGTCTGAACAACTCAGAAGAGGCAGCATTCCCCTGGAGCGGGTATGTGCATACACAAAATAGTCCTCTGTCTTAAATAAATTCACAGTCTTGACATAGGATGGATTTCCATTCTTGTTCCACCAAACTGGAAATGAAAGCTAAAAATGGCCACTTTTCACTGTCGTTTTAAGGTTCACAATATTTCCTCAGTATTTAGAAAAGTCACATTCCAACAACAAACGTATTACAAGATATAGAAAGAAAGAAACTTCTTTTTCCATTACCTATTTTAAGCAATGCTTTGATTTATTGTGAGGAGGACAGCCAAACAAGATAAACGTGTAGATCTTCACTTGAGATGTAGGCAGCAGAGACAGTCCAGTGAATTTTGCAGAGTATTTTGGTTTAAGAAGTTCAAAGAATACTTTCTTCTTCAAAGTCAAATTTCACCACCACTGGCCGGGTCATATTCCACTTCTTATTTCGATTCCTATCCTCGATGAACTCTTGGTAAGGATCTTTCTTTGAAATGGCTTTCTTCGAGCGTACATAACCAAAAAAGACAGTTAATGCCAGGAAAGAGTAAAACAACATGACAAAGAGGATGAAGAAATAGGCGTTGTCATATGGTTTGTATTGTGGCTCTTTTTGTTCTGTAGCATTTTTCCTTGTGTCCAGGTTCCTTTCCAGAAGTTGCAGAACACATTGCGAGATGAGAGAAGCTAAAGCTGTTTGGTTCATGTTGGGGAGTTAAAAAGCATGTCAGAAAATACGGAGAGGAGTGAGGATCTAGGGGCCCCGAGCGATGCTTTGCTGAAGTGGGAATCTATTCACTTGCTTTAACAGGAGTTCGATCTGGCCTGTAATCATTTCCTCTTTTGGTAAGGAATGCTGTTAAGCACTTATTGAGTCTCAGTCATTTGATAATAAGGCATTTGGCTGATAAGCCTGCCTTGCCTGTGAAGTCTATTAATAATAATAATGGAACAGTAACAAATCCCCAAGACATACGTCGGCCAGGCAGTTTTAAATGTGTGAGGTGGGGGGTGGGCGTCCTCCCCTCCTTGCCCCTATATTTGCAGGACAGCTCTGCTTAAGTCACTAAGTGAAAGGATTTTAGAAGGACCAGTGGGATATGATAGGGATCCAGAGACAGGAGAAGAAACAAAAAAGAAAAAGAAGCACCTTCCACAACTGAGGATGTGATTAAGTCCATCTCTGAGTTGAAGCATGTAAACAGTCTCACATATTTTTGAAAAAATATCTCTAAATGCCATTTTCAGGTGCTTTCTCTCAGCACCACACCTGGAAGGCTGTGCAAGGGGATGGTCCAGATTCTGGTACCTTTACACACAGTTCCTAGAGAAAAGCCATCAAAATCTACTGCCTGCAGAGCAAACCAGCATTCAGGATGACAAAGGGTTACTGGATACTAGTACGGTATTTCAACCAGTTGCCATCTGTAACTTTAACATGACAACTTGAAATTTAACTCAAATATGACAGCCTTAGAGCTTACGTGGAAAGCTGGATGTTTTAATGTGTCTGCATAAGTATTAGAACTGGTAGTCTGTAGCTGTATGCTGCCACAAATACATGCCACACTGGGAATACACAAGAGAGTAATATCCAAACTGAAAAGAACCACCTATAAAGCCGTTCTGAAAAATGAAACCCTTGACTGCCACTGACAAGTGGACTACACTGAATATTTTCAGACAGGAGCAAGAGGGTTAAGTCTTCTCCAGCCTGTTTGTCACAGGTCATGTCTACTTGCATGATAATAGCAGAGCAGTGCTCTGTGGATTCCTGCTCCCTATTGTGTTTTACAGGGTAGGTCACTCTAAAGTAAATTGTTGTTTTACAAAGTCATGAAACCTTATCTTGCTACAAAAAAAAAAAAAAAAAAAAAAAGAAAGGGTCCTTACTGCTACAAACGACAATGCCAGCTGTTTCTGTCTGTGATCTGAATTCTGGGGAGTAAGCACCATGACTTTGAAGTGGAGAGCACATCACCCGACTAGCAGTTTGCCAACTCTGCACTGTTTCTTTAGGCCTGACCCCCTGAACTGATTGTATGATGACTAATTCACATGCTAAGATTGCAGTATATCGGTATCACTAAACAGCCTGCATTTGTCATTAAGGGTTTCTTGTAAAAAGAAAGATGAAAGTGAAGTCTGTAATTTTATATGAGCAGCAGAGTATGGTATAAGTACATTCAGAATATGCAGCCTCTAGAAGAAATGTTCAGCTCTACTTTTTAGCTATTTGTTTTAAAATCAGCCTTTAAAAAAAAAAAAAAAGAAAAAGAAAAAGAAAAAGAAAAAAGATGAAAAATCCCCATAAAGAGCAATGCCAAATCCTGTTCTTGGTTAGGGTCAAGTTGTAATAGAGATCTTATTCACCTATTGTTGTGGGTAAAGAACAGATTTAGGGGACCTAATCTTGTTTTGAGAAGAGAGAAGAAAAGCTTTATCATCAGTTTAACTACAAATAAAATACGTGTATTAAACTACTATAAAATCTGCAGGGGAACTATGCCCAATTTATATTCAATGTGACTGGAAAAGGATTTTCATTTTGGTTTTGCAACCTTTCCAGAACACTGTAAACTCTTATTGTTTGTTTCTTTTTTAAAGAGATTGCTTCAGTAAAAGAAGCATGCAATTCTACATAAATTAAATTGGACACATGCTAATTTCTGTAAATTTCTTGCCTGCTTGAGAAACACACATGACCTCTGGTGGTCAAGTTTCTGGTGCTTTTTGGTATTGGCAAAATAAATTAAAAAAAAAAAAGCGGTGTGGAGGGAGGTAGGACACCAAAACTGAATAGAGAAAAACAAGTGACAAAAGTCTCACCAGTGACTTCACAGTGACAGTTTCAGGTGTGCCATAAACAAATTGTGCTGTGCCTGCAGTTCATCATGCCTCTTAACCCCGAGCTGCCGCACCCGCTTCTTGGGGTGTACAGTCCTTGTTTCTTAAAGTGTTTTAACTCACATTATGCTATGCAGTGAGCTGACAGCCTTCACAGGTATAAGCAGTTTCCTAATGCTGCTTAATGAAGGGCACACAAAGACTTGTACCTTCTCTCCCCACCTTTCAGACTGTCAGATCCACACCAGCCTAAGCCTCGAAGCTAAATTAACTGTGTTAATACTGAGCCACGCTCGTCAGTACGCAGGCTTGCCACATCCCACTGGTAGATCGCAAACTCTGAAAGCAGGCACAACGCTCTACACCTGCCTTTCCAGACATGCCATAACGTATCCAGGTCTCCCCACAGTAGGAGCTACTCTAGACCAGAGTAAACCACCCTTAATGTAAACAGTATCACATTTCACTAGTTTCCACGTGAATACTTATGGTGTAACCTTCAGACTACCTAAGAGAGAATGATGCACAGGGGAACTCGTAGCCTTAATGCTGCTCACTATAGGAGAAACTCAAAGGAATTATGTACACACATACATACACAAGAAAACTACAAACCAAGGCACACACATACCGTAGCAGACAAACTCTTCTGTCTCCAAGCTAGAGTGGACCTCCAGGCACGCTACTGGGTAAGAGGTGGGGCCCAAGCTGCACTCTGATCAGCCTTGGGAAGCATTATACCCTCCAGCCACAGCATAACTGTCTCCCTCCTGTTTCAGAGGAGCTGGGAGAGGAAAGCAGCTCATTAACGGCCCATAGAACTCACCTGTGCTGCCCTGGTTGCCCTTCCTGAAATGCTCTTACCCAAACACACCTGCACCAAGCCAGATGATATGACACAACCCCAATTCAAGGGAGATGTTCATTGACCCTCCTGCTCCTCTAATGTGATCTGGTTTTGTAGTAACTTCTTGTGTTTCTGTGCACTGTTTCTGCATCTAGTTGAGCAGATCAGTGTTCTGTTAGGCTACACAAACATTGCTTTAAAGTTGCTTTTTCTCTCCTTTTCTTTCACTCTCCCCCAAACAGCAAAAGTACATAATGGTGCTTTGAACAAGATCCTAAAGAGCTATTTCCATAAAGTGGTCCAATTCTTTTTAGAGATGTAAGTACAAGAAATTCTTCAGTTGCGGGGGGGCAATGAGTGAAGATTAAAAAGAAAGTAAAAGATTAAAAGGAAAAGACCATAAGAAAAACTCAAAGTGGGGGGAAAGATCAAAAAGAGGATTAACCATGTTACTTGTTGTTTTTCAGAAATTAAAGAAGTATGGAGGATAAGGAATTTGTTTCCTTTTGGCCCTAGAAAAATGCCAATTATGGTAGCTAAATTGCCAGGATCACATATCAGTATGCTTTGGAAATGTGAGAAATGGATGGGAAATATAAACACAGGGCAATAGCTTACAGTTATGTTATGAATTAAGCCACAAAAATATCAAGATTTAGTCACTGAATAAGCTGCCAAAGTTAATCTTTCCTGATGAACTTGAGCAGAATCAGAATAGAAGCAACTGTAGTTTCACAGATCAAAATTGCCTTGTTCACTCATCTTTGCTATCTCCAGGTCCTCGTGCACCTAAAGTTTCCACTAAAAATCAAAGGGAAGTGCCTAGGTACACATGGACATAAGATGGAGCTCCTTATCTACTGTGTGTTCTCATTTTATGTGGCTTTTTAAAGCTTTAGGGATAAAAACATTAACTACTCCATGAACTACTTTTCAGCAAGAGAGCCTGTTATACTGTCCACACTAACACAGCTTTTGTTTTCCCTTATATTTTTAGGACACTTTCGAAAGGTGGAGAAACAGCTTCTTTCCAAGTCTTTTAAATATGTAACATTTATATAGCCATTTACAGATAAGGATGACAAAAGGAGGCAGGCAGGGATTTCTGCCACAAGCTTGATGCGTGTTTAAATCTCATATTTACCAAGTTCTACTGGGTAATTTTACCCAAATCAACTGTTTTTGCTGAAGTTCAGCAGATGGTTTTGGTACACACGGTTCTCACCAAGGTGAGGCAGGCCAGCCTTGCACCCTGCCACCACAGCTGGGGACAACTGCCTGGCCTGGGGGGGCTCCTGGGAGAGCCCGGCCACCTGTGGAACCAGCACAGACCTCACGCCTGAGACTGTCACGGTCTCAACACTGAATCAAGACTGGATCCAACAAACTGTTCTGAAACCAAAGCCAGCCTAAAGCGAAGGCTCGCCAGAGCAGTCTGGGCTGGATCCCAGGTGCAGTTATGAAACAAATCCCAAGGATTCACTCACCAGTGACCCCAATCCTGACCACATCATGTTGCTGCTCACACATAGATCACCTGGGACCGGCCGTAACACTAATGTAGCTCCACCACATCCCA
Source organism: Pedionomus torquatus (assembly GCA_013398155.1). Classification (NCBI taxonomy): domain Eukaryota; kingdom Metazoa; phylum Chordata; class Aves; order Charadriiformes; family Pedionomidae; genus Pedionomus; species Pedionomus torquatus. Next base: position 54,655 of record VZRU01013120.1, read on the forward strand.
CAAGAGGACCTGCAAAGGAAGCATGGTTTAATTTTACACAGTGCTCCATGCACCAGGAGCCAAGTACAGACATGGCACAGCCTGTTCCCAGCCATTCCCAAAGGACAGACAGAGCTCTGCCCAGGGGCACCCACCCCAGCACCCATCTGCTGGGGTAGAATGCCTCTGTCCTGGCTGCTCCCCTCAGCTGCCCCTCACTGACCCCACACGCTCAAGAAAAACATACTTTTAGGGGTACTGAGGAGTCACAGCACCGTCTCCCCCCCCTACCCGCTGTGTGCCTTCCCTGGGACAGCAGCACCCCTGAGGAAAACGGTATTTGGGCTTCACCTTCAGGAGAAACCACCCTTCAGGTTTCTTAGAAGATTCCCAGCACGGTTCCTGCAGCCTCCCTTACCCAGCCCCAGGGAAGGCTCAGCTACTGCCATTGCATGTGGCAGCTGGACAGCCTGGCACCAGAGGGGCAGGATGGCTGACCCCTCAGCCCTCGCACACCACGGGGCCCAGCCCCACCACCTCTCCTGGTGGGAGAGCCAGCCAAGCGCTAGTCCTCTCCCTGCTTACACCCCCAATCTTCCCCAGCCCCAGCATGTCAGAAATTCCCCCGCTCAGCAGCGGCTGGTTGCCCTGCTCAGGGCTGCCAGCCCTCACAGCTAGTGGGTGCCATGTCACCAGCTGCTCCCCACAGGACAGGTGCTATGCAGTGCCTCCCAGTGCCCCCCCCATCCCTGCCCCAGACCCACCATGGCTATACCACACTGCTCTTGGAAACCCCTCTGAGCTCTAAACCAAAAAGCTGAACCCCACGCCTTTTCTCTCAGTTTGGGCAGGTGCCCTCTGCCGCTGCTGTGCCCTGGGGCCTGGCAGCGGGCAGCCATGGCAGTGCAGCCCCCCCTGCTTCCCGCAGCCTCTGGCCCTCGTGAAGACAGTGAGGTGGTGACAGCATCTGGAAAGAGCAGGCAAGAGAGAAACTCTTTAAGCTGATACGGGCACTGGGGAAAAAGCTCTCTCTGGTGGGCACCAGCAGAGTGGAAGGGATCAAAGCTGCTGGAGAGCTGCAGGGGAAAGGGACGCAAGGGGGAACAGCCATGACACCAAGGGAAAGGGGGTATCTTCTACTCTGTGGAGACTTTAGCTGGAGACAGAGAAGGGGTCAGGTCATACCCCATGTTGTGGACAGAGGGGTGAGACCCCGACAGGGCTCTGGCACTGCACAGGACCGGGATGATCCCTGCCAGCCCCACTGCCCCCACCACCCCTCGCCGGGATAGACATGGCTGGGCTAAAACAACACTTCAAAAGCATCTGGAGATGCCTACGTTTTGGAAATTACTACAACACACGGGTGGACTACAAAGAAATTTTGTCCATCTCTGAATTGCTGAATTATAAAGTATTATGGGTTAAGGGTACAGAGCACTTGTAACAATCATCCTTAAAAAGCTGAATTTTTATGAGTATATCCACTTGAGATCCTTAGGAATAAATGCATGTCTATGGGGAGAAAAATATTTGTGTAAATGAAATAAAATATGTGAGAAAAAGAACACGGATATTTGTATGGGGGCATAAGAAAAACTGAGAACTTAATTGTGTACAGCAGCAGCAAAGACGCCCGTGCGAGAGCCAAAAGGAGGAGAGTGCGGGAAGAAACAAGTAGCTTAACATTTGGTTATGGCCTAAGGGACAAACTTCACTGAAGATGAAGACACTGAATAGTTAATAAAGCTTCTGAACTGTTTCCAATTCTCAGACAAGGAAGCAATAGTTCTGCTCTTATCAGCAACTGCTCTTTCATATTTGTGTATCCAGCTAGCTTTATTAAATTATTCAGCAAAGGTCAAATGTGATGTGTCTTCCTAGTTTTATTATGATTTTTCATGACATTGCCTGAGTAGTTGAATAATAAACAGTGTATGTCAAAATGCTGCAGTGCCCCAGTTGTCCACAGGCTCTGGATTATGAGCCCACTTGGTCATCAGTTCTGAGGCAATATAAATGCATTAAGTGAAGATTTCAACTATGCGAGCACTACAAAGAATTGCTTGTGGAACTACAACGAGAAAACAGAACTGTGCTCCAGCACTTTGTTTACGTATTGATTTTGAAGCCTGCTTGTACAATAAATACTTTGTAAATATTTGAACCTGAATAACCATTAAGCTAAAGCGCTTCGCTCCTTGTGACTGATGAGAACTTCCCAGCCTGTGATGAGCTGCCCAGAAGTGCTGGGAGAGAAGGGGTAGTGAAATCTCTTCAGACCAAGGGGCTTATTACCTACAATGAAGCAGACTGCAATTTTGGTTATTTTACAATAAGCAAATAAACAAAGGCAGATCAATTCATGCGATTCTTTACAATAACCCCATGACCCTGTGTAAATACATGCACTAATTTATGATAAACACTAGAATAAATTGAAAGACACAAGACTTTTTCAGGCAGTGGCAAAAGAGCATTGCACTGTCACATATATGATCTAGACAAAATACTTATTTAATGTCAATTGAACAGAAATTTAGCAATTTAATTTAATGTAGTTGTTTGTATTGTTCCATATTATGTTTCTCTGACTCTAGGTAGTATCTAGATGTCCTTCGAAAAGCCAAAAGAAATTAAAAAAGGGGTCTTCTAATCAGGATGTAGGTTTTCTTGCATTTACTAAGTGAGCAACAGAATATTGAAGTGAACAATACAAACAGTTTTCTGAATTCAAGTTGTTTCAGTTTCTGATGTCCTCATTGATATTGACTTAAATTAATTTCTTGTTATTTTATGCAGATACGGCTTTTGGTAATCCCCTTTATAGACTTTAAAGTCAGAAGACTTTATGGATAGAAAGCATTGAGAACAGGTTACTGACAGCAGAAACCTGTGTTACCCATCAGCAGTAACCAACAGCACACTGTTAAGAGGAAATAGATTTCTTACGTGTATGAGAATATATCACAGAATTCAGGCATAACAAACAATTTCTATGCTATAGTCTATTATACTTCTGAGAACACGCAAATAAGTTCTTACTACAAAAATTGTTAGTAGCATTTGATAATTTGGCGTAGGTTTTGAATTTCCAAAATTAAGTTCCTCTGTATTTTTTCATTAAGTTTGGAGATCTAGGTTACAGAACTACAGCCAGATGTTTTAAGTTTGAATTTGCATAGAGCTTAAAAATCTAGCTCTAATACCACTTACTTACATACAGAAATGGATTTCTGAGGACATAGATCCTGTTTAACAATCAGTTATTTTCAGTGAAGGTTTGTAGGCTCAGACACATATTTTGTACCTTTCAAAATAGCTCCAGAAAGTTACATTTCAACAGTGTTTGTCAAATGGAAAAACATGAGACTTTTCAGCAACATTGAGTAGAAAGCTCTCTGTAATTAATGGAGAAAAATGTTTATTTATAGATTTTGTTTAAACGGGATACACTGAATTATCCAGGGAAAACAGAAGAATAATAGGTGCCATTAAAAATAATTCTTTACCTAGCTCATTCATTAAATATGATGCACGCTCAAATAGAGGAATAGTAACATATACCAATGGAAAGATCTGCTGAAATGCATATATTGGGTATTTTGATGGGAGTAGAAGTTACTTGTAGATAAAGGAAGATTTAAAAGCAAAGAATAAATTAAAATATCGTAGTTGTGCCATAAGAAATAGTTTTTCATCAAAGCCTGTCTCTCAAGAATTTCCAATTCTTATTATCTGTGAGATGACAGACAGTTGTTTAAGCAGATGTTACTTATTTCCATCTTGTAAAATATGCAAAACCCCCCCATAAGAAAAGAGGAAGGACCCTGACACCCATCCTTTCTGCACTCATCTGTGAGGCAGTTTTGGGCTCCCTTGCTACGAGCACATTCCTCCAAGGCGTTCCATGGCATTTTGTCAAACACAACAATCATGGCAGGTTCAAGCCCCTTTGACTTTCCAGGTGTTCAGGATTCCATAAACACACGTGGCTCCCAAGAACCTCTTCAACCTTGACAGTGTTAACAAGAAGGGATCAACAGTACCCCATGTAGTCCTCCTAGCTCTGTCAAAGATTCCTATAGCGCATCATAAATCAGGGAGCTGCTTAGTCCCTCTGCCCCAGGCTCCTGACTTCCTTTGGCAAGAGCTCATCCTGGCTCCCTGCTTGCCCGGCTCACCTGCAAAAGGGATGGATTAATGAGTTTTCTCATCTCTCTTGTTACCAGGCTGCCAGGCTCTGCATTGCCCTCTCATATAAGGAAGTGCTTGGGAGACAGTAAGAGGATGGAGCAGCCAAAACGCTCTCTAACTGCAAGTCAGGAGAGCACCTCACCAGTAGCGCTGCAGGAAGGGGAGGCAGAAATCACAGTTCTGTCCCAGTCTCGTTCCACGACCATCTGCTGCCAGAACAGAAAAGGGCAGACAGCAAAGGTGGCATTTTTCACTCTTCCTGCAGCAAAGGTACACCCTTTCTGGGAAGGCGCTCTCACACAGATATCATCCAGTTGCAAACCGTGGAAGTGAGCAAGCTTTTAGCCTGCTCTTTGCAGCAAAGGAACTGCAAGTGGGGAGAAGAGGCTTATATTCGGCCTTTGCAACAAGCCTAGGGCACCAGTCAAGTGCTAAGGACCCAAGTCCTCCAGGAGGGGAAGGAATATTGAAAAATAAATAAATAAGATAAATTGCCAGTTTAGAGCTAAAAATTGGTATTAATATGAAACTTAAATTTTAATTGCCACAGAAATTGTAAGTGTATCAGAGAAACAAACTGGAAGGAAAAAAAGGAAATCTTTCCACAATTTTTAATGTCTCTTTTCAAAATGTATATTCCTTCCTTTTCCAACGGAAGAGGCCTGAAGTTAAAAGAACGAGCTAAAAATAAAACAAAAAGAAAATGTGCATAGGAATAGGAGCTGAAAGAAATTTAAGGTGGTTACATCAGCGACAAAAATGGTGACAAAATTAAATGACCACCAAGCGTAGTGTGAAGTAAAATTTCCTCACACACTGCTGTGCTGCTAAAACTCACTCCATTCATTTTGAAGGGTCTTTCCCATGTTTCAGTCAGCTTGTATGTAAGGCCATTAAAAAATTCTTGAGTCTTCTAAGGAAAAAAAATAAAATTCAGGACAGATCCTGCCCGTGACTGATTACAAAGTTCCTGCACTGTGTGAAGTCATCCCAGTTGCCCTACTTCTCTTGTTGGGGAGTGGTACTTCTGGTACAAACAGCACTTGAAAAATGCATAGTTCATTAACACAGAGCCGGCATTAGTACATGAGCACTCCGTGGGCACAGAGGCTGCCTGAGGCTCCCGCAGCCTGAGGATGTGTGCAGAATACACTGACATAATCAATACAGTTTGCGTTGAAGATAACATGGTTTATTTCTTCATGATATTCAGATTAAAATGTACCAATGTATTTAGCACAATACTACATTTTAGGACAAAATCATCAGTGCTTTGCAAGTCTTCATAATGTTTATTCATTATAAATAGTAAATATTTACTGAACTTTTTACATGAAAGACATTTGTTTTTTGGTTTTTTTTTTTTTGTTGTTTTTTTTGCCTTTTTTTTTTTTTTTTTTACAACACACGTGTTGTTGTAGAGGCTGCAACACAAAGATAATATTTCATTTTTCCATCACCCTTAAGACCAATGTGTGAACTAACCTCTGTACTGAACCTAGTCTAACTCACTACTTCATAGTCCTTAACACTAAAAGGAATGTATTTGTGTTCTGTCTCCCTCTTTGTTCCAAGAATAGAGAGAAATAAATAACATCACCTTCCATCTTCCTCTTCCTCTCAACATCACAAAACACAAATTTATTGACATTCTAAAATGTCACAATGTAAAGTTCTTGTAAACCTTGGTTCCTATAATTATATTTTCTATATTGGATATTGCTGTATAATTTAAACAAATGCGTCAAATACAGGTCCATCTCTGTCCTGTATATCACTAAAAAAAAAAAAAAAATGTAAACGTAATCATTTCTTCGTATTGTTTCCTGAAAATGACCTTTAAATCATGATTAGCAAGCTGGATTTTAGTTGTCCAGCAGACTGCAACACTTCTGTATTTTATCATCAGGAATTACGCACTGCAAAAATAAAAGTACCTGCAAAAATATAGTTCTGATTCTATCTATATAACTTTGGATGATCCCAAAGTTTGTGTGAGGTACACAGTATTGCACATTGCTAGGCAGTCATGAAAAATCAGTCACGTTGCTGTTGATTTTTTTTCCTCCCATAGTTGTTCAAAAGGTACAACGGACTAGGAAAAATCCACATACAAAAAGGGTAAAATCCTTACGCAAGGATTAGTAAAGCAAAACTTGTAAGTGACATTTATTGACAGCATGAATAAAAAAGCACAGTAAGGTAACCGGTAAGTTGCTCTGGAAGTCTTTCGCAGTTATCCGAGCTTCCTATGGACCATGACATTTCCTCTCGATGACAATTTCCAGTGTGTAAAATGAAAGAGGTTCTCTTGCCTTTGCTTCAGAAACTGAGCAGTTTTACCGTTAGACTAAAGCCAGCACTGGATGTCAGATGAGTCAGAGCACGCAGAGCACAACTGCTCTAAGTTTCAAAATGTTCCATTTGTCCCAATCAATGCACATTAATTTCAACAACAAGAAACGGAATGTTTTGCCAGGCAGCGATATTAAATACTCCTCTGTTTTGTATACCCACTCATAATGAACCGTGTCGCGTTTATTTATTCATTATTGCTTTTGGCCTTTGTCTTCTGTGTAGCTTTGTCCAGCCTTCAAAAGTCTACTAAAAGCTATGACTGGAGAGAACATCACAAGCCTGCTCCTCTCGGTGGGACTGCCCCAGTTTAGACTGCATTGTGTTGAGAAGATCCCTCGAATCCAAGCCTTGGAGTGAGACCGGAAAACAAGACCAGCTTTAACTTGAAGCGGATAGTTCATTTACGCAATATCTGGCTTCAGATAATGAAAGGCACCTGTAAAAAAGCAAAAGAAGCTTTTCAAGTCATGCTGTGACAACCTCACAGCATGGGGCCATGCCAACTACAGGTTGACATTGTCATATTTAATACCGATATATCAAAGGAAAGGGACTAATATTTTTATTCCTAGGACAAGTTTGACAAAACTCTATGTATCTGGGATTATATACTGTAATGATTCTTGAGCTGACCTCATTAAGAACATGTGTTTCTAATAGTGGAATGCCAGTGGTTATTTCATTTTGGACAACCCTTATGTTTTACCTAATGGCAATCAGGTTTCATGTCTCAACAATTAATAACATCAAGATGTTGTTGACATCACTTAAGAAAATAATTATGCATCAGAAATCTTGCTCGAACAATCAGCTATCTCACCAGCACGCCTTGCTCGGATTTGGAGAGAAATGGTAGCCAGCAATTGGGATCTCTGCTCATAATTCTCTTTCTTACAGACAGACAATACAGACTATAGATCAAGGAGTAAAATAATGCCCTTCCCAGTGCAAACATCCAATACTCACTTTGTCCGTACTGTCCATACTGGTAGCCTGTGACAGGGTCCATGCTGTACCCCGTGGTGCTGTAGGTCGGTGGGCAGTAGGACTGGGATGTGGGCAGGCTGTCCAAACTCTTCATGTGATCCAGCCGCTGGCTGCAGCTGGCTGAGACAGTGGTGGTGGGCTCCAGGCCCCCGGTCAAGGGTGACAGGGCATAATCAGTTTGGGGCTGGTGAGGTACGCCACCGTGGTTAGTCAGGAGTCCCATTACCTAAAATGAAAGGTCAAATAATACAAAGTTAAAATAGGTGAAGAACTGTGCTGCTCACAGAGCCACAGGAGTTCCCAAGTCTATAATTTGATTTCCTAAAGTTGGTATTCAAACTACACTTTGAGTATCTAATCCAAAAAGGAGTTGGAATATAGTTCCATTATCCACCCAAATAAAAATTCATGGCTGGCAACCAATAAAAAGTGATACCAAGGACAAAGGAGGAAAAATAATTTTAAAATTCTTATTATTTTTAGAGTGCCTGATCCTCCTGTGCCCCAGCTGGGGCAGACGTTTATTCCTTGAGGACTCAGAAGAGAATAAGCAGCAAGTAGTGGCTTTTTAGCCACCCTGTCCTGCATGGTCTACAAACACAGAAAAGCTGTGAAAAAGCTCACAATATGCCCCCCCCCAAGATCAGCAGTCATTGAAATTAAATTAATTTGGAGCAGATCACAGCAACAGTACTGATGGAAGTAATAAAGAATCCCTTCACTCAGAACAACATGAATACGTGAGGAAGGGGCAGAGCAGCTGTTAACTCCTGTGCTGCATGTGTGCCTGTGTGCCAATCTGGGAAGAAATTCATGTGAAGGAGTAAAGTTCTGGTCATAACACCAGCTCTCAACTACATCCGCCGAATTAAGAGAACCCAACAGAAATGGCCAGCAGTTCCAGATCAGCTTCAAGTCGACTGTAACTCCCAGAATGAGCTGCTTTTACATGAACAGTTATGAAATCAGCAGTCAAGGTGAGTTGAAAAGAGATTACAAGAAAATACACTCCTGTCCCTAGAAAAGCCCAGCCCTCTAGGCCATAAGCGGTGTTGTCGATACACCAGAGGGACAGGATGTCATCCAGAGGGACCTGGATAGGCTGGAGAGGTGGGCCCAGATGAACCTCATGAGGTTCAACAAGAGCAAGTGCAGGGTTCTGCACCTGGGC
>VZRU01013120.1:63351-75517 GCA_013398155.1 Pedionomus torquatus
GCAGCCTTTCAGTACCTGAAGGGGGCCCACAGGAAGGCGGGGGAGGGTCTGTTCACAAAGGCCTGCAGTGATAGGACGAGGGGCAATGGCTTTTAGTTGGAGAAAAGCAGATTTAGATTGGATATTAGAAATAAATTCTTTACTCTGAGGGTGGTGGAACACTGGAACAGGTTGCCTGAGGACATGGTTGAGGCCCCTTCCCTGGAGATACTCAAGGTGAGGCTCAATGAGGCCCTGGCCGACCTGGTCTAGTTGGGGATGTCCCTGTAACTGGGGGAAGGTTGGACTAGATGACCTTTGGAGGTCCCTTCCAGCCTGGATGATTCTGTGATTCTATAATTTTCATCAGAAAAGCAAAAAAAATTCTAAACTACCTGTGCTTTCAACCAGGAGTGAAGGAAATTGCGGTGATAAGTTAAAGTTGTACAGAAATCACTCACACAATAGGTTGCTGTGCATTTCCTTTCCCAGTACATCTCTATAGCACATTTTGCAAATAAGTATTACTGGGAGAACTGCTTGCTTCAGCTGGAATAAGTTGTAATTCACAACCTGAGAAAAAGTCTGCTGCTTATAACAGATGGATGATGTACAGCTTCAGGTAAAAAGCACATTCTGATAATTTAACAGGTTGTTCTTCCTCCAAAAAGGTATTACAAATATCTTGACATATGCTATTTGATAGTCATTTTGCTTTATTATACCTCTTGCCATAAACTAAAAAGAAATTATTAAAATTGAAGTTTATTTTGGAAAGAATAAATCTATGCTCATATGAACATGCGCAGCTGCTAAAGCTCTGATGCGCCCTCTTGAATTGTATTTATTTTCCGTCACAGAACAAAAGGGATTCTCACTGCAGGAAACTCGTCCCAGTGCTGAGGGGGGTTTTGTTTTTCAATAATAATGAATAAAAATAAATGAAACAAGCCCCAGGGACCATGATTTAAGTAGGAAGGAATACCTATCCAGGTCCTACACATCTGATAAGGAAAAGAGGCACGAGTACTTCAAAGAGAGACACCCCAATACTTGCATCAACAACACAAAACCTCTCTGCATCAGACACACCCAAGACATCTCTCCAGAAAAATAAATGCTGAGTAAGAAGTTAAATTACTATCTACAGCACCAGAATGTTCACTTCTATTTCACTAAGCAGAGCAATATGAGTTTAAGCGATGTATTTTCTGAACATTTCACAAACTGAAATATTCATGCAAAAAGAAGTTTCAAAATATATCCAAAGTCTTTATTTAGATACTTGAAATCTCCTAAGTTAATAACACAAAAGAAGAATTTGGATTTAGGCTGTGCGATATTTTCTGTTCAATTCAAATAATCTTTTCAATGCACAAAACCTATTAAAATAATTTGACATTAACATAAAACAATATTTAAAAATATCTGGAATCACCACAGATTGAAAAAAACATGTTATTTGCACAGCAACCTACACAGCGTTTTGTCCTCAAACACCCTAAAAGCTGAAATAACTGGGCTCTTAACTCTTTCTTCTAAAAATTGGTTCCTGAAAAAGTATTAAAATCTTTAAAGATTATTTTAGTAAGTTTTTCTGTTTTAGGAATTCCAAATATTTTTTCTTGTACCTTTAGAAAATGATTGGGTCCTGAAAATCTAACACACTTAATGTTCGGACCCTACATCAGCAGGATACAATATTAGAACCTATGATCATTTAGGTTATATTAATCCTTGTCCTTTAAAATTAATGCTAATAGAGTTAAAAGAAGAGAAAGATACAAAAAAAAACCACCCCATAGCTTAACTTGAATATTTACATTGAAATCATAAATCATATCAGAAATCCGAAATAAGCACACAACCCTTTCTGTTGCCGTGCAGCATCTGTGTGATGCCAACTTTTATGGGGCTTTACCATGTTCAGCTCCAAGTTCAAGAGCAGGGAGTAGGGACTGGGCTGGTGTCACCCTCTCAGCCCCAGTGGACTCTGCTCTACATGAGTGCTCTCACATCATACAACTTTTACCTGGACCTGAAGACCAATTGCTGGTTGGGCAAACAGCTATTTTACCAGCAACATACTTTAACTAAATGTGGGTTTTTTCTGGTTTAATATTTTCAATAGAACAGAGCCCAAGACAACATCATGTGAACTTTTGCCAGCAAAAACACTGAAGTCGAAAATTATGGTATTGGAGGTTATTTTAGAGTTAGAGATTAGCCTTGAAATTTAAACCTGGATCCCAACTTCGTCTCAAAAGCCACTCAAATTTCCATAGCATCTATATTTGGATGAAGATTTATCTTCTCTGACAAACTGAAAATAACATTTGACGAGTTTTACTTAAAAATATTAAATTAATCAGATAATACAAGTCTTTAGGCATCTTTTCACTGAGCACGTACACACCTAATAGACATTTTGGAGCGGAACTGACACAGCTCGCTATCTTGAAGGTGGAGAAAACTGAAGTCAGTAACCACCTTCTGAGAAATATCTTCTTCAGAGGCCTTCAGAATCATCCTGCAGTTGATTAGCATCTAAATAATTAGATTTTTTGGTCACGTCTGTTTTGAAAGCTGTAAGGGAATTAGCCTTGGGGCAGAAGTCTTTCGTACGGTATGTGCCATGACCTTATTGCCCATACAAGGAGCTACAGGAAGGGCATGGCTGACTTTCACCTAATCAATTAGAAAGCCATTTATGGGCCATGTCTGCAGGATGCTCAGCACCCTCAGCTTAGTGGTGTGCGAGAGACATGAAAATCTGGATTTTGCAACTCAGATCTTCTGCTGGTATAATTAATTACTTTTAGAAAACCCAAGTAGTAATTGTCAGCCTCGCTGATCTGGATCCCAGAGAAGTTGAAAGAAAAATCAAGGACTGATCCTAGAAACAAATACTGCTGTAACTATTCAATTTATTTTGGTAAAAAAACTGCTATAAGTGCAAAAAAAAATATTCAGGCTGTAAGTTTTTTGGCTACAACTATTTTTTTCCTCATTTTTTAAAATGCACAAAGAAACGCTGATGCATAGCCTTTGAGCTTATCCAATAAAATACACTATATAAAATTGATAAAATAGTTCTATTGGAAATTAGGAATAAGCAAAAAGAAGACAGTGATCTGCAACAATCAAACTCTACAGCAAAGTTTGGAGAGCACGTGTCAAGCAAGCCAAAATATTCAATAGGACATATCCCTTGCTGGTGGGGTCAGCACAGTATCAGTAGCTGAGGATTTGATCCAGAAAGAGAAGTTGAATGACGAAAGCCCTAAAGACCATGTACACAGCATCTGGTCTATTATCAGCAATTAGAAAATACTTCTATTATCAACAAAATAAAGGCCATTAAACTGAAAAAATGTTTATTCTATTTAAAAGAAACTTTATGCCTGTTAATGTGGTTGGTATTTTAGGATGTAGGACCTACCATAGGCACAATAAAATCCTCATATGTTTTAATTCATTTACGCATGCCTGCATTTAATATGCTTTGTGACCATGTCTGCAATTAATATGATTTATGAGAAAAGAACATGTGCAATATTTTTTGGGTACAGTGATACATTTTTTTTCCCCTCCTGTGAACGAAAGATTTAATGAAACAGCTCAAGGAAAATTGTTGGCAGTTAACGTATTAAGTTGAACTGACAGAATCATGAGTAAACTTTAGTGGAGTTAATGATATCCTCTTATCTGACCCTGACACATTTGCAGCATGTAATTTACAGAAGCTCTGTCCAGGGAATCTTGACAAATGCTCCTAACGATGTCAGGGCAATGTTCCATTCTAATGTAAAACAGATGTGGGTCAGATACCCTCATTTATCATTAACACTGAAAATTTCAAACTCCTTCCGAGATAAATGGCATTACCTGCTGTTAACTCTTTTCACTGTAGAAAAATCTCTCAAAACCAAAATGTTGCACAAGAAAGAATGCAAAAAGGATGATTCCAAAGCATTAGAATTAGATGCTTTAGAAGATTAATTAAAATTAATTAGCTACACAGATCTGTACCTATAGGGTCCTAGAAACATGTTGCCAATTCACTTTACATATATGAATATTTTTGCTGAATATATGAAGAAATGCAATAGAAAGTATTTTCGTGCCAAATGGCAAGCACTAGGAACCACATACTTGGTTAATGAAAATAGGAGCAAATACACTGACTTTGAACATCTGATGATCTGACCTTCTGCATACTTATATCAAATGAGGCCTCATACTGATTTCACACCACTAGACATCAGTGGTACCTACACTGAAATTAGAGAAGGTACATTGCTGTACATTTAGGGCAATTACGAGGATAACTTGATCCTTCGTGAATTATATTTTTATCTACAGATTACTAATGTTCACAACATCATCACAGTCTGTCACTGAAGTCATGTCTTTTTTCAGGTACTAGATCATGGAGTCACAGGGCTATGTAACTTCATCAAAATAATTCAAAAAGAAGCTAATTATATAGCTCCTGATTGTATAGAAAAGCTTAAAAAAATCAAGACTAGTAAAAAAGTAAAACAGAAAGCCCAAAAAGGAACATATAATTTTTATATATGTATGTTTGAATATATGAGTGTACATATATATAAAACTAAATATCTCAAAACTTTTTCAGGCAGTCTCAGAGACTGAAGCTCGTGAATTTAAAAGCTTAAATATGGCAATAGTACATTCAGCAGTTCATAACAAGCCTAAATTTGAGATTACGTAGTGCTCTGCCTGTGAACTTTTCTCCTCCCACCTCCTACTCAACCCAAAACACAAAAGGAGGCTTCTACCCATGATGAAAACCAACCCAGTTCTCTATAGCTGGGCTCTCACACACCTTCCCTCCACAACTGGGATACACAAGTTTGTTCTCTCTGAAAACAAAACAGAAAAAAATACACTTATTTTTCTTTTTTTTCCCTTTTAATTCAAACAGTATTCAACTTTTTTTTTGCTGGCAGGTGGCCAGGGAATGGAATCCAGAAGCTTTCACAGGAAGAATCTCACCAAACTCAGCGTTTGGCCCTACAACAGTGACTATTGCAAGATCTACACCTACAGGCTGGATTGACCATCAGAAAACTGCTACAAAATCCTAGCCATGTAGGTGAAAACAGTAGGTTATCCATAAATGTGTAGGGGGAAAAAAAAAAGTTAATGGACAAGCCTAAGTGGAGGAATCCAACAAGTAAGGAAGGATTCACTTGTGATGTTCCCATTAGTGTACTACATTAGTAGTAATCTAACCAGCACTGGGGAAAAATAAGAATTTTGCTATTTCGACTAGGGGAAACCTCTTCGTATTCTGACTCAGCACTCAGTCTTTCTTCTATAAGAAAATTATTAGCATTACTGATGGCCCAGCAAAAATCAAGATAAAAATAAAACAGCTATCTCTAGAGGGGTAGGAAGATTTGAAGGAAACTGAGTCCCATACATTTAAAGATGGATATGTGGCTTTCTAGAGTGACTTTGCCAAGAATGAAATTCTATTCTTTGTGATTGCACTGCAATATTTGCTTTTCACTGAATCATGTATTCATTTTTAATATCTTTCTTTAGAAATCCAAAATATAGCACGTAATTAAAGATTCCAGTGAGCTATCTCTGGTTACTCATGACAAAGCCCACATTAATGTACCAGTCCTTAATTGAATAAATTTGCCAGTATTCAGATTCCTGTTGATATTTCTATTTTGTAAACTCATTACAAGAATTAGAAGTTCATCAATGCACGCCAGTCATATCCTCTATGAAAAGCTGACTCATACTTCCACTTAACAAGCAGTTCAAATTGAACTTGTACAAGTAGCAAAAGCAAAAAATTATTTTAAGGGCTACAGTGATGCTGAATACTCAGCCTCTGTATATTCTAAATGGTACAAATTATTATGGAAAAAGATAATGATGTTGCTCACAGAAATGACTTAAAAAAGGGTTAACCAAGAAACTGATATGTTTTTTATCCATATTATATCATTTTACTGTTAATATTTTTATTTAAAATAAATATATATTTTTAATTGCATTTCCAAGCTTTTATTGTCATGAAGTTACCAACTCCAGAAAAGTCCAGGGCTTTTTATATCTCTATCTAAGATTTCTGAGCTGTATGAGGAGACCTGCTTTTTGAAGTCCCAGATAGAGAAGTTAAGGTGGACATGCAAAATATAAAGTCACCTGTTTATTGTTGTTGTTATATTAATATATTTTATTATCAAGTTTGTGTATAAATATATTTATCATATTTTAAATATTGTGATATTTACAAAAAAAAAAAAAAAAAGTTGCATAGTAACAATTACAATACTATTTGATCTCATCTATTTGTACTCACTCCAGAAACAGAAATGATCAGTCCCACTGGCTGAACCCTTTTGTTTTTAAATTAAAAAAAAATCAAAATGAAAACTCGCACTTTTAAAAATGGTATCATGTGAATTAACTTGCATCCTCACAAAGAAATCCCTGACCTCTGTCTCATGTTCTTGGGTCATCAAGCGAAGAGCTCTTAAAGCCAAAATCATTGTGACAAAGATCATAACCTTCTCATTTGTGTGGGATTTGGAACGAAATGAAATGTTTCTGTGGGCAACCAGCTGGACAGTAATTCAACAGAAGGTATAGGAAAAAGAATAATAAATTTATAGATTATTTCCTCTCTTCCCCCCTCTTGTCCCTCTTAATGAGATGATGCAAGTTTTTAGCCACTGGTTCCTGTGTTTCCCTTAAAAATAAAGTTAACAAGATGATACAAACAGATCTAACTGATTCAACAGCTGCATCAGATCCATACTTCAGGTTAATGAAAACCAAGTGCTCTCAAAGACTTAAGAGAAGCCAATTGCCTAAGATCTACCTCACCAAAAAGAGTTACAGAATAATTCTTAAATTCAGGCAGTGAAATGTTTTGACAGTAGAAGAAAGAAATCTTAAAACAGCTTGCATCTTTGCTACTGTTCACAGAAGAGTTTGAAATTTTGTTATCAAGATTTTTCCTGAGTTCTAGGTAATGGCATGAGAGCTGCAAACTTTGTTAAAGACTGCTATGATCTTCTACACAACCATTCAACAGTCAATCCACTTCCCATTCTGAAACTTCAGTCTTTAAAACTACCAGTTTGACTCAATTATAGGGGGGAAATGACAAGGAAAAGGAAAAAGTAGAGCTCAGAAATTATCTAGAGAGCAGGGAGGAAAAAAAATTATGTCCAGCAGGAGACAAGTTCCGCACACTTGGTCTTTTTCCAGTAAAAACTTAACACTGCAGTAGTACTTAAGCCTGGGTATCCTACAGGTTAAATATAGGAAGGAAGCAGCCTCATGGGCAGCAATGTGAGCAGAGTGCTGCCGCTCCAAGTCCATGGGCAGTCCAAAACTGCACACTCCAAAACCAGCAAACTGGCTGGTGTAGGGCAAACTCCACTGCTTTGCAGTTAATAAAAAGCATGTGTCAAGGTCAAGGGATGCCCATGTACGCCGGAAAAGCCTTTTTCCTTATCTTAAATGAAGCAATTCAAAATATTGATATCCTGTCTTAAAAACAATCTGCTTTCTAGTAGGACCATACACCTGCAGTTGCAAGACAAATGTTTCTGCTCTTCTGCTTTCCATGGAAGAACCAGCGATGATTGCTCATGCCGGGATCACAAAGTGACATGCCAGTTCAGAGGCACACTTAAGTCCCGCATGCACATATTAACACATAGATATGCTATTCCCTAATGAATTTGAGTTAACAAATGTTTGTTAAAAGAAAATACACTTAGCAACTGAAGCCTAATTTGAAAAGGAAATACAATATTCCTGTAAATGTATGCATGAAAGAGAAGCTGCATAATAGGCATAGAAAACATAAAAATATGCAATTTGCATATATTACACACCAATAATCTCCATTCTGACATTATATTTAAAGAGCTCTGGTTGAGATAGCACGCTTGCAGTTTGGCTGCTTCTTCATTAAATACAAACAAAGATGCTTCTGGCTACTAGTTCCCTGAGGCATTAATCTTATCCCTGCAAAAGTCAGCCCTTTGCAGGTCTGCAGAGCAGAGGTTCTCTCACTATGGCCAGGTAGTAATGAGTAAACCAGATGAACAAGGAGAATAATCAGTCACGTTGAGATCTGTAGATCTTGTCTTGATGTAAAAACTTGTGGCATATTACCAAGGTGGGACTCTTTCTTTCTATTCCCTTATTCATTTTAACAGAAGCAATGACATATTATCTCCCAGCCTGAAAAACAAGTATATTACAGAGCATTCTGCTTCCTAAAACTGACTGAAAAGTCCAGTCTTCTCTAACTTTCAAGTTCAGTGCTAACATGACAAAAACAATAAAATACAACACTCTAACTGTCTCTGCTTGTCCTCCGCCTTCACCCAGTGCTTGACTCAACATACTTGTCCGTCAAGCTCAAGGACAAAGTTAGGAAGGAAACATCCCGTGTGAAAAATAAAGCTTCTCTGGGGGTCTGCATGTCAGACCCTCATTTAGAATAAATTGAAGTCAAAGGGGAAAAGAAGGTTTAAGTCTACTAAGAATATGATACCAAGAATCTCAGCATTAGATTTTGTTCTTCACATTTTGAGCGTTGTTTTTTTAAAATCACAAATGATTATTCAGGCTTCAGACAAAGCCCCACCCCCCCTTCCCCTGCTAAATTCACTGTAAATTCAGCTTTACACACAGTATGCCCTGAGCACTTGCCTGGGAGAGAGACAGTGATGGGTGGAAACATTATGTTAATTGCTCACACACTCAGATTTATTGTGGTCAAAAATCCACCAGCTAGTAAAAGGACCCTCTCTCCTTCTCATCTAAATTCCTTGCACACAGGCAGGGCACTGCAACATGCCCACTCAGCAGGAAAACTCCTGTTTTCTCTTTCTTCATTAAATCCCCAAAACACGACTGGCTTTCAACTTGCCGGTTGCTGCTCTGCAGTACCTGGGCACCTGTGGGAAGAGCCCTGAGGACACGTGACAAAGGTACACACTGCAACACACCCACAACCAAGGGGCATTTCATACTGTAACATCACAACATACATGACCGACACCTGAAGCTCCTCTTCCTGGCATAAAACACAATCACTGTTTTGCTGGAGTCCCAGAGCATGTAATTTACATATTTGGGGCTGCATCATTTCCCTGTATAAGCACAATGGTAATTTAAATGTGTTTTGGTTCTGGCTATGGAGGTATGTCATTTTATACATACGTATGTTTGATAGATGTCTCCAAGCCATTGGTCAGGCCCCACAGCTGTTTCAGAGAAGCTGTCAGTAACATTGTGTGATTTTAGGACTCGTTTTTTTGTTCGCTTGATGGCAAGATCTATCAGCCAGCAAAAGTAAAAATTTAGTTGTCAAGAAGCTGTTCAAAATATAAATGGATGTAAGTAATCTCCTGTGTGCATTCAGTGATGAACACAACATCAGCATCTGTGGAACAAGCCCTCTCCTAAACCTGTTGGTAGAGCTACAGGACACAATCAGGAGCTCTAAGACCTGGGGTAGCAAAAGGTTTCAAAAGCCTAAGCAAAAACAATACAAAACAGGGGTTTCATAGTGTAAGGGCAGGACTGGGTGTAAAGAAGCACGGTAACTGATTAAAGCCATCTAATCTGCTCTGGGATCTCCTTTTGATAATATCAAACCTCACATCAGCAAGACTTTCAGGGGAGGAAACCTGGCCTCACTCTTTTGTCCCACTTTGCCCAGACATTGCAAGATTTCTTTACTGCTGTGCTCCACTTCTGTGTCCCAGGCAATAAAAGCTTTGTGAAAAGAAAAAAGATCACATTTTCCATAGCCAGAACCAACACACATTTAAACTGACACTAACAACTACTTTTGATGGATTAACGCTGAGTCCCAGAGATATCTTCATCCAAATTGTGAAAGCCTTGCACACTACAAAACTGCCCATTAAAAAAAAAAAAAGGCAACTAATATAATGTCATGGCTTTTGTTGGAGATTGTATTTAGAAATCAGAATTCTTTAGAACAAAATCCATTCAAGTCTTGTTGGAAGTACATCCGTTTGTTTTTCTGTTGGTATTTTTTTCCTGAGGTTTCAAGCCATAAAGTTTTGTATCCCACTCTATGCTACAGGAATCTGTGAAACTTAATTACATTTACTGTTACAAAAAAGGGTTTATGAACTTTTGCCTTTGGGCAAAAATGTTTATTTCATTGCCTTTGTTATTCATTCTTTTCAACTCCAGTGCCTTTGAACTTTTCAGCTGCACAGAGTTATCACCGTTGCACAGGAACCAGGAACTGTACTCCCAAGATGCAAACCACAACTTGAAGAAAACGAAGGAGGCAAAGATATACGAGTCGTTATTTTGGCCACCCTTTGTGCCATTAAAATCTCATTTTCTGCCTATTAGAATGCCCTCTCCCTGCTTAGGCAGTGGTGATAGTCAGTGATTAGTGTGTAATTGAGTATAATTGTCTTTTCACTTTTCATTTGTGTCATTCTGAGCTTCTCTCTGTTTTTCTAACCACTGAGAGGAAAAAAGGGTAGAAAGAAGATAAAGCTGTTAAAACTCTCACTTTCAGCCCTGAAGAGATTCCCGATTGTAATTATAGATTGCATCCTCTTTGCAACTTCTCAGAATTTAGTGGACATCTCTTTCCAAGCACCTGGGCAAAGCTCTCACTAATAAAATAAACTACCATCTATTCAAGCTTTAACTAATAATGTCAGCTTCAGACAGATGCCGCGTGGAGAGAAATTTAACCAACCTTTTGACACTCAATTATCAAGGCAATTTATTAACATGATTTCCTAAAAAGAGCTCATGCAAATTAGAAAAACAATTATGGTATTCATGCATTTATATATTGCCAAAGAGCAGTAATACTCCTAATTTATGTATTTATAACTCGATTATAGCTCATCTCATTGCACACTGCTCAGCCCTTGGAACTCTCCTGGTACAACCTGCCTGTAATTTTCCTGCACCATTTGGTAAAACCTTGGTGAGGTTATCTTGAAGAGATATTTTAGTCATAGAAAAAAAAAATACACAATTTACTTTCTGTACCTAGCCACTGATCTTCAGGAAAATAACAGTATGTTACAAATGCTTGACAACTGAATGTAAACATGAAGTTTGCATGATTACATTATAAATCACTTGAAATTAAATATAAGCTATGACTCTTGACTCAGCCAGCAGAAGGAAAAAAAATAAAAAAAGAAGGAAACTAGCAAACTGAAATCATGTGGCTTGTATAAAGAATACATTATGGTTTAAATTTGGCAATTCATTATACTGTGGCCTGAGGGAATAGACTCTTTGGTTCTGGTATACAGCAAATCCTCTGTCTGAAAACACAGGACTGACCTGAGGTGAAAGGCCATTGCCAATGGCAGGGTTCATGGGATTTGAGGGCCCGGACGGAGGCACAAAGCTGTCTGTATAGCTGGAAAATCCATGCCTGGTGCTGGGGAGGCAATAGGCAGAGCTGCTCTCTGGATTCGAAGGGAGGCTGCTTTGGTGTACAGTGCTTGGAGGGAGAGGCTGAGGTCTATGGACGGTACTGCTCGGATCAGACACAGCTAGAAGCAAAAGAAACATGTTGGCATGTTTTCCTGCTTTTTTCTGGCATAATAAGTTCATTATGTGAAGCTCAACTTCACTTCAGAACTGCATCAGGACTTGCATCGAAGTACTGGTTAAATAGAAGGGTAAATCTTTAATAATGCTAGAAATTTAAGTGGTCGGCCAGATTACAGAAAAATTCTTATATAGACTGTAAAAATCGTAACAGCAGACATGCAGTTTTTTAGACAATCCTTGGAGGGCATATATTGTTCAATTGATACAGCAATATTATATATATACATATATGCACACACATATAAAAAATATAAAGGAAAAGCTTTGTTTGCTTAGAAGACTGGTAACAGGCTTTCCCCTCCTGGTCACAGAACCTAAGTTCTGCCTGCCATGATTTGTAGTGAACCTAGCAATGGGTGGGAGAAAGCCTGCACTTTGAAAAATTCCCTTAATTAGAACACCCGTTAATAGTTAGGATCCAAATTAGTCTCTGTTATGTATGTTAACACAGTAACTTATTTTTAAAAATCCACTCATAAGGTTTTTCTTTAACAGTAAAATCTAGTATAGCCTAGTTTTGAAGCTGTGTTCC
>VZRU01013120.1:75531-106419 GCA_013398155.1 Pedionomus torquatus
TGGTCCCCCCCCCCAAAAAAAAAAAAAAAAAATAAATCCGTCAATGTTCACAGAAATTCTGGCAACTTCAAGACAAATTTTTACCATATGGACACTTGCTACTATCTAATGTGAAACAAGATGGTGTGAATAGGTGCTTTTTCCACAATCATAAATATTCAGAGTACTTACAGAAGTCTCCAGTGCACCATTATTGAAAGTAACAAAAAGAATGCAACTACTGGCTCCTTCCCTCAGCAAAAGAGACCAAATGCAACAGAAGAGTAGGGAAGCGCGTACATTGCTTTACCACTCTAACACTGTACCTCTGCCATGCAGATTATTATTATTTCTCTAGCTAGCACCCTTCACATGTAACCAGGAAAACAAACCTGAGTTCTTAATGAGCAGGCTTGCAAGGCACTCACTGACTTACACCCAGAACCCCTTTTCTACATTCGAGAAGAAAATACTTCTATGAAGTGGATCAAGAAAAGCCCCCGAGGACACTATGTTATAACCCAGTACCTGTTGGCTACTGTACCTTGGGGTATGGAGGTGGGTTGATAGGAGGGTTCAGAGAGCTGGTACGTTGGCAAAGTTGGCATGGCACTGGGTGGAAATCCTCCTGGGATGAGGTGGTTGAAAGCCATCAGTTGATTGGCTCCTGCCTGTTTCCTCCATCTAGCACGACGGTTACTAAACCAGACCTACAAATGTTTTAATTAGGCATGTTTGATTTTTGTACATTGAATATGGATGCATCAGAAATAACGGCATCGTGTTTCAAATGCATTCAGTGCTGGGGAAGAGAGATACAGAAGATGTGCATTGGGCTCAGAGGTCTGAGACAAGAAAGGAGCCCTTCGCACACACTTCCTGAGTTCAACAGACAAAACACAGGAATCCCAAACTCTAGTTGACTCTCAAATACAGAGAAGAAACAAGCTGACTAATGCTTTCAAGCTTTAGTGCTTTTAATAACTATCAATCACTATCCATATTGTGCTAGATTTAATTGGAAAAGGAAAACATTTCTCCATTTGATCTAAGTGCCAGCCAAAGCTATTTGGTCTGGATTGGATTGTCTTTGTATTTAACTTGCTGACAAGTTAGTGGCATCGCTTAATGTGCCATTGGAAGGTGCTTGTACTTATATATTGGGATACTACATTGGCCTAACGATCAACAGAACCGTAAGCTTTTAATTTGAAAAATGCAAGCCCCGTGTACAAAACATACAAATCCCTCCCAGCAAGTTTTCATGTATTCACATATGTACAAAACATCTCTTAATAAACTTGACATGAAAAGTAGATCAGCATTTCAGAACCACTTTAAAATCTGTTCCCAGAACAGGGTACCAAACAGATGGTATTTAGATTAGTGGGACATTTTAGCAATAAATCTGCTTTCCTTCACGTCATTCTCAGTTCACATTTTAAGTTTTCCACATCTTGGATAGCTCTTATTGCCTCCAACTAAAGAAGAGGTAAATGCAGACATAACAAGAGTTGCAAAACTCATAGGTTAATATTGATATTACAGTGATTACACATGCTGCAATTCAGAAAGGCAACCAGCCATAGCAGGGGTGTCTGGACATTTAATTTAGTGCATTCGCACTGCTCTGCCCCAGGTTTAGAGCAACTTCTAGATTACAGTGCTCAGGTCCAGGAGGTCGACTACTGCAGAAAAGAAGGGTTGTTTAGGATAAGCAAACAAACAATTACTCATAATCATACACCCTGAAGCAGCTGCAATGATCATCCATGGTTACTATCAATTAGGTAAGACCTTAACTGAGTGGCAGCATCTTACATCTGCACAGCCTGTGAGGCAAACTGGCCTGAAAGCCACTGAGGCACATTATTCTGATGAGCCATAGGTGGGTGGATGCATTTGTAAAAGTAAGCTGGGTCTCAGATCTGTCACCCTTCCTGCAAGCAGCCCATGCTGGCTTATGGGTCAGCCACCACAGGCTGGCTTTCTCAGTGTAACATTACTTACAAACAGCGAGTGGCCCTTACATAAAAGTGTAACAGCATTTTGGACTACAGTGTGGGCTTCTCCTCCACTTACTATTTCATAGCAGGAGTGGCTGGACTCACTGGGCCATCTGGTTTCTGATGTGGGCCATCTGTCACCATGTAGTTTGATCTGGCTTCATCCTCTCTTCAGAATGAGATGCTTAGTTCAAACAGCTGCCTCCTCCTTTGGCCACAACATCTACTCCTCAATTACACACTCCCACTCTGACTTAAGATTTAGGACAGACGGATATAGATGGAGCCTCTCTTCTATATCAAAAATCCCTGTCTTGCTTTTCTGCTTACAAACTAACCCTCCCTCTGCCTCCAGATGAACCATTTCTGAAAGCAGCTGGCAGGCACAAGGCACCAGGGCAGAGATGCAAGACCTGCAATGAGTGGCAGTTGAGAATGGGTCTAGATTCAGCAATGTTTTACTTTCTCATCCTATGGACATCTAAACCTTTTTTCATCACTCTCCTTACCCTTTGCTTCCCTCACTGACATTTAAGTCTAAATTTCTTATTTGCTCCTCACAGGCTCTTTCCACCTGCTTATGCCTCCCAAAGCTCACCAGTCTCCACTCCTGCAGCAGTAGCTTCTGAAGATGACCAAAGAGAAGGAAAAAGAGGCAAGACACACTAAAGAGGGAGGAAGAAGCTTTGCTAAAGAGCACTTACGAAGGATAATGGAGATGAGAGAGAGAGAGCAGGGAACAGCAAACACATGTTGTAATTAGCCTACCCAGGTCATTAACTATGGCTTTCTCCATGATACTCTCCCTTCTTCAGGTCAAGAGGGTTATCTGATGATCTTTAAATGCTCTGGGAACAGTAACTGAACTACACTATGTGAGTGGATTTCACCAAGGAAAATGAGGTAACAAGATTTTGTTTCCTCTACAGATAAGCATTTGCCTTTGAGCTCCAGATCTTTATTAAAATGAGTCAGATCCCAAACGTTAATTCCATAGCGAGTGATTTACATTAATGCCAAGTATTATGCTTTTATTTACAGGTAGATTTTGGTTCATTTTATAGATTTGCATTTTCCCAAAGGTAAATATTAAAAGTCTCTGTTATGTATGTTAACATATGTTAGTACATACATTATCATATGTTCATACATATCATGTGTATATGTTAATACATATGTTATCATGTGTTAAACACATGCAATAAACATCTCTGAAAGGGGGACAGTCAACAGTATCAGAAACTATACAACAGCCCCATGATGAAGATACTTGCTCAGAGCTCTGTTGCCAGCTAGAGACCCATTAAATTAAGTGGAACTCTGTAGGGATGCAGGAACCTGCCTGGGCTGCGCAGAAAAAGGCTGTAAATGACCACCTCAGTCCCATGCGATTGGTACATCCTAAACGGGTGCTACTTGACTGGCACCCATTTCACATACTGCTGGCCTGGTCTTGGCTCCAGGCTCGTCAGCTGTGGCCACTGTCACTCCACTGCCCGCCTGCCCCATCAGCCACAGCACACACCTTAGGCTGCTTTCCCTGGGTTCTTACTTTGCCTGGGCAGCAGGAAGGCAGATGACACCTGACTAGCACCACAGTTAGCCCAAAATTAACTTACCAAAAGCCCTTGAACAAATTCAAATCAGCAGAACAAATTTTATTGCCACCAATAGCACACATACTTGTCACTGCAGAATGGTAGAGGCACATAAAAGAAAAACCAAAACCAACCTAAAACAAACTACAAAACAGCTCCACACCCTTACAGTAAGCACCAGAGGTCTGATCCACACACATACTTGTTTGCCTTTGATTTTAACAGGCTTTGGACAAGCCTTGGTAACAATACTAAAAATAATTTAAAATTACCATAAGCATGGCCCCAACTCTCACCAGCACACATTTTTAAACGTGAACACACTAAAGTTTTGAATCTGTAATTCTGGATGTTTTAACATAATAGTTTTTACTAATCTTAGTATTTACTGTCATGGCCTCACCCTTTTCACATGGCTTGAGACTGGGTTTGCAACTGGTCTTAACTCCCATTTTATGCCAGGCAACTGCAGATTTCAGATATTGTGTGTGACAGAACACAAAGAAGAAATAACGTAACAGTAAGGCAGCAGAAAAAGAAGTACAGATAAAATTAAATGGGGGACTTAGGTAGAAAAACTGTTTGGAAAGTCAAGAAAAAATTACTTAAACTAAATAACTCAAACCTAAATATTTTGTTTACCTTTTATGGAATGTTTATTAAAATTAGTCAGATCCCAAATGTTATTCAGTAGCAGTGATATGCTTTCTATATTAACCGAAATGATGTATTTTATTTATTTTTTTTAAATCATAGCATTTCACTTAGACTACAATTCAGCTGCCTTGACTTATTCTCAGGAATTCGGGATTTATATTTTTTTTTAAATCAGCCCATATCACAAAGAATCTAGGTGTACTGTTACCATTAATTAAAGAAATCTTGAAAAAATTTGCCAATATCAAGCCAAGACTTAAAAATAAATCTCTTCACCACAAACCAATGTGTCTGCTTTGAAACATGTTGTAAACACCTGGGGAAATATTTTCTTTTGTCTGTGCATTTCCAACATGATTTAAACACAACATCCTCTTATATTCACCAAATTTCAACTTCCATCAGCACGACAAAATTCCCCATCTTATGAGTAGCCTTTTCAAATCTAGTGGGTCCCTGTAGTGGCTTCTGCTCTCCCACACCCTCCCTTCTGAGAGGACAGTGATTGTCCCCTGGATGCAGAGACACTCAGGCTGTAATACAGCCCCTGGTGAAGATCATAAGCGTCATACTCAGCAGAAGTGCTACCCTGTGGTGGGCGTAACAGAAAACTAAGCTATCTACTTAATCTGACAAACTACTGAATTTTGTGTGTTGCCTTCACCAGCAGCAGCATGGATCTCAGTGGAAGGCACCCTCAAATCCCTACTATCGCACTGATTTCCCACATAGAAGCAAAAGCAGTGGATAAGAAAGCTACTGCATTTTGGAGACTCAAAAATATAGCATTCTTACGCAAACAGTACTATATCTGAAGGAATTTTATATACTCGTCTTGCTGTAACATGCAGGAGCTCTAAATGGGATCAGCACTGTGCCTGGTGCTGTGCAAATGCAGACATGGACAGAAGAAACATGGCTTTTCTGAGGGACCCAAGTATCCAAAAGCAATGAATACATCAGAAGCCAAGTCACACTCATTTTAGCGAGCCTCTGGCTCCCCAGTTTCTGTATCACTGTCAGAGATAGAATATAAATTACCCAGATGCTTTGGAAACAAAATTGAACCCCAGCATCTGGTGAAAATTTACATCTCAAAAAAACAGGACTGAAGAGGATGAAGTTTAAAGCAAAAGGAAAAAATAATCCTTTAAGGGAACTAAGTATTGAAGGCTCCAGTTTTTCAAGCATCTGGAACTGGACTGACCAAAAAAGAAATCACACTTCAATAGAATATTAAAAAAAAATAAAATTATTTTGCACCAATGTAGAATGGATGAGGTGAAGTAGTAGGTTCCTCCCATCTCTTTTTCTGACATTTAGATCCTGCCTTTTATTATCATTTTTCCTTTAAGTAGTTTGCAAGTGATCAGGCCAACATCTTACTTCGTTGAACTCAACAGGATATTCTTAAAGAGATGCATTTAGTCACTTGGGAACATACTAGCGTAATTAGTCTTGACATTTCAACAGTCTGATCATAAACACAGAGTGCTCTATGTGCTTTTAAGGCAAAAAGATCTCTGATCCAACAGGGCAAAACATTTGAGATGTGAATTTTGCAGGAAACCCGTGGATATTTTGTTATACACAGCCCTGACCATTGCAAGCATGAGTGCCAAAAACACACAAAGTCAAAAGACTGATGTATTGTTAATGGCACTTCTAATTTTAGACAAGAGAGCTTTTGGTTGGTTGAGGTTTTTTCCCTTTTGCCTTATGATATTTTTCATGGAAACTGCCTTCCCCACCCCTCCCTTCTCCAAAACTCACATGTCCAAAACCAAGTCCGATTGTCTGGAAGCAGGGAAGGAATTTGGGGCGTGCCAGAAGCAATGGGACTGCTTTTCGAAGAGGGGAGGCTGAGGAAGGACATTGGGCTAATAAAGTTGGGCTGCACCAGCTGGCTCAAATACCTTTGCAAAACATGGCAGTGTGATTTCTAAAGACACGCACAGTGAGCAGTCCTGCAATCCCTGTTGATGCCAGACCTACACTTACTTCAGCAGCTTTCACAGCAGTCTCTGCAGGTGCTTGCACTCTATCACTGCTCCAACAGCTAACACCAGCCCTTGTGCCAGCC
Organism: Pedionomus torquatus; assembly: GCA_013398155.1. Lineage (NCBI taxonomy): Eukaryota > Metazoa > Chordata > Aves > Charadriiformes > Pedionomidae > Pedionomus > Pedionomus torquatus. Next base: position 81,855 of record VZRU01013120.1, read on the forward strand.
TGACCCAATTGGGAGTTCATTCAGAGAACACAAAACAGCAGGGGAAAGTTTTCTTTTCTTTCCTTCCCTTTTTTATTTTTTGCAGTAGGGTGAATTTCCATCCTAGATCACCATGGTATCAGATGAGTTCCAGGGAGAGCACTTTCAGGGACCAGCCACAGCAAGAAGAGTAGAAATGGAGTTGTTTTTTAGCAACAACTAGTTGGTAAATTAGCTTCGCTACAACATCTGTGCCCCCCCCCAGCCTCACAGGAATAAGGTCTACTGCGTACACACAGGGGCACGCCATGTATAGGCCTGTTTCCTCACGGCATCCCAAAGCAGTGCTGCTGGCCCACAGAGGATGACCTGCTGTGAGCACCAGTGGGAACACCACAAGACTGCAGGTTCTCCGCCTGGGATCTGCTGGGAGTGGGTGTTTTTGTTGATGGGAAGCCATGCTGGTTGGGATACAAGGAGTTATCAATGTGATGGAAACCAGAGTTCTTTTAAAACAAACAGGGATTAAATAAAAACCAACACAACCACAGGGAAAAGAAAAAAGAAAAACACACACACACACAAAAATAATAATAAAAGAAAATCCCAACAGTCCAAAAAGCCACCAGGCTGTGCCAAAGAGAAAAAGGACTTCCAACCACCTCCCAGAGTGATCCAACATACTCAACTCTCATAGGTTTCTTTGAAAAGACTTTGACTCAGTCCTACACAAATACTTCCAAAACACTGCAGCTGAATAGTTCTGCAAAATGTTGAGTAATAAGCAAATTGAACTGTGTATTTATGAATTAAAGTGCCACTAATTTGAGCCCTTAGGCAGCCAGGGCCAGAAAAAGAATCAAAATCACATCCCTTCTTTTCCTTTATATTTAAAAATGTGTTCTTAGGCCTGCATATGTTTGTAGTTGGCTAATTTACCCATAAGAATTTATCCTTTACCCCGGGGAAGGGAGGGAGGGGAGGGGGGAAATCGGCAATTACAGGGTTATCTGCTACAAAAATGCACACAGCATTTTCTTTCTTTATTCTATATATGATGCAAGAGGGAGAGCCTCAAGAAAAGGCACTATATATTCTCCACAAACGTCATCAGGAATAACTGTAAAGATCTGCTGAAAGGTCTTAAATGTTGCTGAATCTGTCCCGCATTACTTTACATTCCCAGTCAGACTGCACAGTTCAGCTCAAACCATTTCAGAGGAGCTGAGGGCAAATAAAGACTTTTTTTTGGCACAGGTTCCTCCCTCCCCCATGATTTCCCAGTGAATGCTTTTCACTGTTTGCTACTGAGAAGAGACTATTAAAGCTGAGAAATTGGACTTCAGAGCTTTCAAACCTTACTACTAGCTTAAGTCGTCATTGCTTCTCTCACCTTCCTCCCCACTATCTCCTTCTCCAAACCATCTCTTCCCCTCCCTGTACTACACTGAAACAAAGAAAACAATATGCAAGCATAGCACTTAAATATATGTATATTTATAATTTTCATTCTGTCTACTCAAGACTTCTGAACACTTGGGACTTCTTCTATTTGATGAGGCTATAATAAGCTTTTTACAAAAGCTTACAAGATGATTACAAATGTGACATGGGAACATTCAGACCTGTCCTAGTAGTGTGGAGGGATCTGCCTGAGTTTTCAGACATGCTCTTTTGTAATACAATATTTTCGCTTTTGGAAGCTTTCAATAAAACAAATTTAAACTTGGGATTTGGCTGAGAAGAACTCTTTCAGGACGGGATGTATCCATGTTTCAGAATTCTTCCCGACTTACCCTGCTTTTTTACCATTATTCAGGAACTAAGAATCCAAATATTTCTTCTTGCCTTTCGGGTTAAGCAGGAAGGCTACGTGCCAGCCACATCTCATGGCAGGACCTCCTGCCCTGCATGATCCCATACAGCTGGGAGCACATCCTCAGCATGGTCCAACACACAAGTCTCGTGCATCACATTTCTGATAATTTGAGAGGCCTGCCCTCAGAATACAGCCCAAAAAGATTTGTCTGACTGGCCAGCCCTCATTGGTCAAGGCAGGCTCCTGGCCCTCTGCTTGCCATGGGACAAAGCTGAACCTTATTTAAAAATCCTTTATCAAAAGACTGGAGTAAACACCTCCCACCAATCTGAAACAGGCTCCAAGCTCCTGCCAAAGTTCACTCAGTTCATCCAGGTCTACAAATAAGTCTGATGTGGGAATCAAAAGGTGGCCAGAAAATATGCTACCCACTTCATTTCTTATGCGCTATCTGTTACAGAACCCATAACCGTACTGCTCTGAAGCTCAGAGAGAGCCTTTGATCTTTATCTACACTGGGCGAAATTTCACTTTTAGAATTTGCCTTCAGATTGAGTCTATAAAAATAGGCCACAAACTTTAAGGGCCTATACTGCAACTTAATGATGGTTTTAATGATTTTGTTAAACTGGACTAGTAAATCACTGCACGTCTGCAATTTTTACGCACAATACATGAAGTTTTAACTTCACATTCCCAGGATATTGCTACTTTCTTTTTTCTTTAATAAAGGGCCATCCTGGACCTTTGGGTGTCTACTTCTGCTTCTGAAGTGTATCTGAAGAATGCACAAGATCGAAGAGCTTTCCCCTTCCTGCTGCATCTAATGTACAGAGAAAACCCAGATGCCTTTGGAAGAGGCAGCAAAAGAGGTTGTTCTGGTTCCACATGACATCTAGGCTCAAACACTTGAAAGAAAGGCTCAGCAGTCCTTGAGTGGAAAGGTGGTGCAGGAGGAATTGCAGGGAGATTTCAACTCCTTTTTATACCAAGTGCTGAAATGTTTGCAGTGATTACAGTTATATATCTCACAACTCTTACATAAGGTTTTTCCCCAAAAGCCCTTCCCGTCCCTACGATTAAGTACACAAACAACATTCGCAGTGTAAAGTCTGCTTTCAGTTGCTTGTAGGTTTACCAAAATTTCCCTCAGGGGCTGAGATGTTACAAGTTTGTTCTCAGCCCAGAGGCAAATTCTCCCCCCCACCACCTTCCAACCAACCAGCTTAGAAACATGCATTTGGTTACCCTTCAACAGTGGGAAAGTGAGAAAGTAGATGGTTTGGCAGTTTAAGACTCTTCCTTTCACGGGTGCTCTGAGACTGCCTTGGGGAATAGAAGGAAAAGGGAAGCACAGGGGCAGCAGGGTAGAAGAAAACAAAACATAAGATGTGAGCACAACATGGAGGGACAGTGGGAATAGCAAGATTGGTCCAGTTGTAATCAATTAACTAACTTCCCAGACAATCTAAAACAACTCTACAAAATTTGACCTTACAGCTCCAGAGGAAAAAAAAAAAAAAAAAAGAATTTTCTGGACTCAGCTGGATTCAGGTTGCAAAAAGCCAGCTCTTTCAGATGATGCTTGATCAGGCAGCAGTCTAAGAGATCTTTGTGTATATCCATATAAAATTTGGTATCTCTGATCTCTGTCACACTATTACCAAAAAAGAAGTGTGACTAAGAAAGCTTGACTGCTACATCAGTATGACTATCCAGCCCTCTCAGCCTCAAGCCTCTTAGGGTTATTTTCTTTTCACAGGTCGTCTTTTATTTCATGCCCATCATAGGTGGCTATTTTAAGGGGCTACAGAGAGGTGCTGAATGCTGATAAGGCAAATCCTATATCCCTTAATCCACTGCTAAATCACTCTGCCAGGCTTCAAGGGTACCAGACAGATGGAGTGCACTAGGAAACTGCCCACAGGCTGGCTACTTCAACCCCAGCTCATCTTTAATCCAGAAAGGTTTTGTTCTGGTATTTTAATCATTGATTGACTGGGAACTTTCTTCCGTGCTGAGTTAGGTAAAATATCCATATGTCAGAGGTACCAGGGAATTCGTGAGGCTGTAGATCATAGGAGTGGTGTGAGACAGGATGCGTCTCAAGGGAACCAAGGAAGCCATAAGGAATGTAAAAAGTCACAGGGTTAAAGCCACATTAAGACAGCTGTTATGTTAATGAGAGCTCTGCTTTTCTTCTAGCTCTGGGTCATAGATTTAGAAAAACATGAATGAGGTCTTTTTCATTTTACCGTATTGTTCCACTGAAGGTAACGTTGCCCAGAATTTCATATCCTAGATCCCATTTGTCTTGCTAACAGAACCTGTGTAGGAAGTTATCTTTATTAGGTTTGTGTGTGGATGATTCTCAGGGCTTGATTTGCTCTTACCTGGCCAAGTCTATATATGAAGCTGTTTTGCAAGAATTTCACTTACTAAACATGTTAAGGAAAGTCATGCACCACTGAGTTTGCCTTTCAGACAAATTCATCCATACATCTGATTTTCTCTCACAGTCATAACAAACACAAGAAATGTAGTGTGAAGTCTTCTGCAAAAACATTTAGCAGGTGAAACTGAAAAAGTCTGGACTTTTTACGACTGATACTCAGTAGTACAGCCATGCTGCAATAGACAGGTTTTTCTTAAATAGAAGGATATTTTGTATTGCTCTTTTCAGTTTGCAGAGTTTGAACGCCTCAGGCTCAGCTTCAAAGGTCAAAACATAAAAACAGTTTCACCAAAGCAACCAAATTCACCTGTATCCTTGCTTAGTTACCACTAATTTCCCTTCCTTGACTCGATCGTGAGCTACATTTTGCTTGTCACCCAACAGAACATTTGCAACTCAGACTGATTTAAACTGGGCATCCTTTTTCAAATGACTCTTAGATGTCCAGTAGAGAAAGGGCAGCAGAGGATTCTGTCAGGGTTGTTATTAAATATTTCACAGGATGTGCTTCTGTCCCGTGAAATAGATTAAGTCTTAGTCTAAACCTGAACTCCAGAATGCAGCTTATTCCAGAATTATTTGGCTGCAACTTGCCTGATTTTAGACATCGGAAAAATGAGTTTCGTGCTATTTATTTTTTTTTAATTTTAACTTAAATCATCTCCATGGTTTACTTCTTCAGCACATTAACTCGTTTTAGACAATACGGATCTACATGAAGTTGTGAAGACCTAACAGTTATTTAAGGGTTTATTTTCTGACAGTGGGAATGAAAGAGATATTACAAGGTTTAAGTCAAGTCAGCTTCAAAAGCTAAACTAAAAGTAAATTGTAGAAAGCACACCAGTAACCCTGCTCACTTGCCTGGCTCTATAAACACATTGCCCTTTTAAAATGTTGTTGTCTCATCTATTAATGCCTGAAAGACCCAAACAACAACAGATGAAATCAGTTAAATAACTATAAACTGGCACAACAGCTGACCTGATTCTATGCAGAGTGCTGTCAAATGCATAAAATAAACAAACTGGGATAATAAATCTTCTTCTCCAAAGGCTCAGTATTATATTCCTGGTAGGTATGGAACAATTACTGGGGAAAACACAAAACTATTTTCAAATAAGATGTTGCCTTAAACAGTTGGAAAAACAGTGTCTATGTACAGATGCAAACCCTTCTAAGGCTTTAAAAACTGTAGCTTCATATTTTCCTTCTACTCCAGAGTAGAATCATGTGTGTGTATGAAAGGACCCAACATGCTAACAGAAAAGGAAATTCCCTTTGTTAGACAGCTTTTAAATATACCTGGACACGAGCCTCTGTGAGTTTGGCTCTTTGTGCAAGCTCTTCTCGGGTATAAATGTCAGGGTAGTGTGTCCTCTCAAAAGCTCTTTCCAGCTCTTCCAGTTGCTCTGCTGTGAAGGTTGTCCTGCTGCGACGTTGCTTTCTTTTAAGAGGCAAATCTGGTTCAGAATCAATGTCAGAGCCTTCATCAGACTGGGGCGCTGATGCTCAAAAAAGAAAAAAGACAAAAATTAGCTTTAGGGGCAGGGAGGAAGCAAAACGTTGGATGATAAATGTTTTTATATGTAAAAGTCGCTTTTTACCCATGACTCAGAAATGAGTTGGCAAACTTCAAGAAAGGGAGAAACAATTCAGAGTTAAATGTTAGATTGTACAAATGTGTTCAAACAAATAAACAATTGTCAGAAGTTCAGCTGTGAGTTTAACTCCTTTTCCTGGCCTAAGAATATCTAAGGACCTCTTAGCAATTTTTTTGAGTAAATGTATTTATTTGTTTTAACATCTCCAGCAGTTTGCAAATGTTTTAAAGAGTTAAGCAGTACTACTTAATCCAAATCAACACAATGGCCTCATTCCTTTCCCTAAAGTATGAAAGGATATAAATATTTGACACACCAATGTGCATGTTGTTAACTTAAACATTCTGACTATATGGACACATGTTCATGAAACCTTCCCTATAGATTCATCACTGAAATCTTACTGGCAAAATGATTATGGAAGTGATTACAAAGTTACGGGAAGTGCTAGTGAAGAAACTAATTCCCATACACAAATATTTACAAATATTTATTTGTCCTATACTCTGAATAGTATTTTACACATTTGTGTTAGTATATCCCAGCACATTTAAAAATTCCTGCTCATTTGCAAATTACTTGTCTGTCTTAGGACCACCTAACATAACCTTAGGATAGACAGACAAGTGTTAACATTAAAAAAAATTAATCAAAAATTAAAAAAAAAAAAAAAATTAGATGCATGTTTTAAAGAATTCCTGTAAAAGCAATAGTTTGACTTGACTCTTTCCATTATTAAAGCAAGGACATTCCAGCAAATATGATGACCAGAGCTGAAATACATGTACTGCATGCTTCCTGCACTAAGGTTTCATCATTATTCCTCCTAACCTTGGAGGTTTTCCAGCACAAAGCACAGCTACATGCAGATGCCTTGATGCTCAGCCTCCAGGCAACAGGCCAGGACGTGACTGCAGAGCAGCCAGGCTGTGTTGGACCAAAGGCCCCTCACACCACACCCTGAGTCAGTACTTAAGGAAAGTCCGCAAGGAAAAGGCCACGTACAGCATGTCCATGTCCCAGGAAGGGGCTACCAACTCTTGCAAGCAGCAGTTTAAAGAGAAATCAGAACTGAAACTCTTACTAGGTTTCAGGGATGTGGAGAGAGTGAGATCACACACACCTAAGAGGCTCCTGACACCTAAGAGGCTCCTGGCACTGCTTGTTTCCCCTGTGCTCCCCGGCAATCAAGTGATCTCCAGCTACAGCCAACCATGGTCAAACCCATAGCTGTAGCTGCGAAGGCAGCAAAGCCTCTGTAGTACTCAACCACGCTTCTCTTTCTCCAACAGTAACAAACCAATAGAGTAGACTTCCAAAGCCAGTCTTCACTCACATCAGCTGCTGACCCAGGCAACAAGCATTCCTTCTTGCCCGAGTCTTCAAGGGAAACCACCTAAAGAGGGCAGACACTCCCCAGTGATGCTGAAACTGCTTGCTCAGTCAAAATACAAACACTGCTTCTACGGCTTCAATAACTCCAAGCAAATTATTGATACAGACACTGATGTAAAATAATCTTCTTAACATGATTTATTTGGAAGTACAAAGAGAACACAAAAGCCAGAAAGAAATCTGTATCTTGAGCTCCAGCTAACCCCCACCCCCATCCCCCCCCATTCATTTCTAGCTATCTTACATTTCCAATTTCACTCAAGCTGTTTGAGCTAATAAATACACCTAATCTGTTTACTTGGTTTTACAGCATGAGAAAGACAAAGTGCTTTTACAGGAAACTCAGCTGAAGAGTTTATGAATTTCTGCATAGCAAAAAAAGAACAATTACTGCTAGACCAGAGGCTCTTACACAAAAGCTATCTTCGTTGCCCAGACTCCAGCAATATTTTTACACAGGACATCAGGAGAAACCTAAGCAGTTCAAGTCAATTTCTTATTAAACATACAATCTAGGGTATCCCAAAATGAACACAACGCATTTTTCAAACTAATGACAAGCCCTGAATCTTCTCTCTTGGGGTCCCAAGCAGATCAGTGATACCTGTCTTCCTCAGCAACTGCCAAGTTACCACCCTCCAAGATGGCTTCATGCTGGTGTTCAAGAATAGAAAGAAACAAAGGACATTTAAACTACACTTTCCCTATGTTAGCCTCATACATAGAGCTTATGCAAAAGAGCTATTAAGCAAAGAGCTATTGCTGACAAGGTAAACTGGTGGAAGAGAGCACACCAGCCATGCTAACAGGCTTATATTGGCTGGCAGTGCACTCTGTACCTAACGTGCTACAGTCTGAAACAGAGCTCAGGAAGGTCCCTTGTGAAGACAACCCCTCTGACAAAAGTTGCCTTTGATTGTTTACAATAAGTTGGGGGGGTTGTTGGTTTTTGTTTTGTTTTGTTTTTTAAAAAACTCTCAGAAACTCTTTCAATACACTCAGACTCTACGTGTATGTATGGAACTTCTTCAAAAATCTACATATATGCCTACAAAAAGCCAGCTTAAACTGTGCAATTTAAAGTGGATATTTTTTTTACTAAAATTCTGAAGTGAATTCCCTCACCAACTTGGTGTAAAGAATCAGGAGACCTATAACAATCTTTCTAAAAATGTTTTATAAAGACTTAGTAAAATCTTCTAATGTTTCTTGCATTCATGAAGCCCTAAGAATGCAAAATTGAAAGACTGAGTTAATTTGATTTTATCTTTACATTTCATTAAGCAGTATATTTTAGGAAGGCCTGTCGCAATAGGACAAAGGGTAATAGTTTTAAACTAAAAGACAGAAGACTTAGGCTAGATATAAGGAAGAAATTTCTTACAGTAAGGGTAGTGAAACACTGGGAACAGGTTTCCCAGAGAGGTGGCAGATGCCCTATCCCTGGAAATGTTCAAGGTCAGGTTGGACAGGGCTCTGAGCAACCTGATCTTGTTGAAGATGTCCCTGTTTATTGCAGGGGGTTGAATTAGATGACTTTTACAGGTCCTCTCCAACCGATACCATTCTATGATTCTACATAAAAAGCAAAAGGTAAACCAGACAGAAAAAACTGAACAAAGGACCTAAAAGTCCAGGACAATATGTTTAATCAAGTGCAAACATTTAGAGAGAAAGAAGAAAATGTATATAAAATGAAACGGCTTTCACTACTATCTGATTTTATTGGTCTTACTAGCTGCTATGCGCAGCTTTATTGAAACCATTGAGTTCCTTTTCTCTCCTCTGCTCTGCAATATTAATATCAGACAAACTTAATGTCAAATGATAGCTACAGGTCTGTGCTACAAATTGCACTGTTTTCATTTCTTACAAAGCCTTCTTAATTATTATTAGTTTCAAAAAAGTTTTTGTTCTTATTATTTCCTATTAAAACACCATTTATATATACTTTTATATAGGTAAGAAGCCAGCCAGAGCATTGGCTAAGCACATAATTTGGACATGCTTTGGCCTTTAAAAAAGCAGCATTTATTTTATGCGTGCTCAATAGCCATAGCATGTTTCCCTTTTACTAAGCATTATCTCACTAACAGATCCACTGACTTCCCTGATATAAAAACATACTATTCACCATACGTAAAGGTGGTCAGATTTTAGCTGGATTGTTCCTACATCCATTACCTCCACAGACACACACTTCACTAACCTTTACAGTTGCCCTAATGATCTTAATACTCCAACCCCTCAAGCTATAAATAGAAGAAAGGAGACTCACCAGTGTCCTGGGCAACCCCTGGGCAGACCCCACGGGCTCACCAGTACACCCCTTAGTGCACAGCTCAAAACAGGAGAGGCAGCCAAAAGCACTACCAGTATCTGAGCCATGGAGCTTCATTAAAGATGGAATTACAGAATTAAAGAGCAATTATTTGTCCCTTAGACCCTGGTGACCTGTCTGGTGGCCCAAGGAAATGCTGCATGCCATATCACTGTGATATGCAAAAAAACCTCTGCCCAGCGTCATAGGCATTTGGCCACCTGAGGCTCTGCAACCACCCCTTTTCCAAACACCGTAAATAGACACATAGGGGCAAAAACTGAACAACAAAATAACACACGAGAGGTCGTTTTGTGGGTTGTTCTTTCTCTCCACAAGATACTTCATTTGAGTAATTAAATAACAAAAACGTGACAACCACTTAAAAGCTATGCATTGTGACTGCAGCACAGCACACCCGACGGAGGCAGGCAGGGAGGTCATCTGTCTGCAACAGCACAACTTCTCTGGCAACCCTTCAGTCACTGTGAATTTTTTTAAATAAAATACTACACAGCCTCTTCCTCTAACAGCTAGGGGTCTGACTGAGATAAATTCTGTTGAGCCACGGATCTTGCTAAAATAAGACCCCAGAAACCCCCTGGTATAGCAAAGGCCAGGGAGGGTTCTGGTGGTGGCTTATTTACCAGCTACCCTCCCTGCATCTTCTCTAGTCTTTCTTTATGTCAGGTTAATTTCCCAGTTTTGTCCCCTCGTGCCACATCTGTGTCACTCAGGGCTGAGCGGGGAGTTCAGGGGGGGCCGCTGGCCCAGCCCGTGGGCCGCTGGCCCAGCCCGAAGGCCGGCCGCTCCCCACAGCCCCTCACGCCTGAGGAGCGGCGAGTGACCTCCCTCATGTTTACTCGGGTGCCGGCAAGGGGGAGCGCGGCGGGGCCGCTCCCCCCACCCTAAATGACAAATGACACTTTCTCTTTGTGATGTTCGGGATTTTTGTTGACTTATTTGGAGGCTTTTGTTGGGCCCGAAGAAATGGCCTGTGGCTGAGGCCTATTCGACCGATTTCCACGCTCCATCTGTGGTATCCATCAGCAGGGCCTTCGCCTGCATTCAGGGCTCTGACACCTGCCTGGCAGGATGCGGGAGGCACAAAGGAGGCTGTGGCAGGGGCCGGGGGGATGGCGGGNCTGGCTAGAAACATGTCAGGCATCCTTTCCTTCCTCAAAATAAAGCCCACAGGAAAATAAACCAGCATATTCATTTCCTACTAACAGCTCCCTCCCCTCTACGCAATCCTGTTTAGGGGCAGGCTCACATTTGCACACAAAATGTAATGAAGACTCTAGAGCTGACCAACTACCTCCTTCCCTGAACATTAGCCCTTCGTTTTGCTGTATTTGTCTAGGGAAATGTGATGCTGGGCTCCTCTCTCCTCCTCCTCCAGAAACCTCACTGTCACAGCAAGGAGCCATTAAAAAGAAAATACGCCCTGCCAGGTCTGTGCTAATCAAAACAGGACAAATAAACTCTGACACTCAACAACTCCCCGAGTGCCGGCAGCCCTGGGCGGAGAGTACAGATTAGTTATGAATATGGCAGGCAGCGGGGGACAAGCTTGGGGGTCTGCAGTCACCCCTTGGCCACCTGCGAGCTGTTAAAGACATGACAACTGGATGCCGTGTTTATCTAAGGTAATGTGTGCTCCCAAGATTAGAAGAGCACCCCTAAGTTTTGTGTTGTGGTGCTCCCACCAAATTACTTTTGGCAAGCTTACCAGTACTCAGAGATGCATTTTTACCCAATTCACTGGTTCACTTTCTGTGCTTTACCATCAATGGGAACAGAGGACCAAGGGGAGATTCGGGTACTCCAAGTTTCACCCCACTGGGTCACAGCCCAAAATTTGTTAGCAGTTGGACTCTTCTTCTTCAAGAAAAAATAAGTAAAGCAAATTTCAAGAAACATAAAGAGCAAAACAAGAAATAGGAAAGCTATCTCAGTGGGATGAAGACAAAACATGCTAATGCTGCTACATACTCCTATTTCCCTATTAAATGTGAAAATTTAGAAGCAGCAAATATGTGAGAAAATTATCAATCTTCCTAGAAAGCAACAGAATACATAGTACAATGTGAAATATGCACAAGTAGTAAAATTGCTTTTAACCCTTTCTACCAGTATTTTGACTACAATATATTAAAAAACAAGAAACAAAACAAAAAAGCAAGCCTCTGTTCCAGACGTATCGCTCATCTAACAAGGATTAAGTCACACTTCAATTACTCCTTTGAAAACTGCTGCTATTTGCAAAGGGCATACTTCAAAAAAAATTGTAAATGGCTTTTTCTAAACTCCACAGGCACTTTACAAAAGTTTGCAGTGAGAAAATGAGAGAAATGGGGATAAAATATATTGCTGCTTAAGTAAACTGATTAATAAGAGTAATTAATCGGTTACTGGAATTGGAAAAGAGCAACTCCATCTCCTGTGAGCTCTAAGCTGGAAAGTCAGCACAGAAAGGGAAAAAGCACCACAACAGTGATAAAAGTTATCTTCTTGAGAGAAGTGGATGGTATTTTTATTTTGTTTGGACTGATTCACATAGAGAAATGTGCTTTGTACAGCGAAGTGGAAAGGAAAACAGTAGCTGCAGTAAAAGGAAATGGCCAACAGTGACTTTTATTTACAATTACCAAGAGACAGGCTATTATTGACCATATGTGCCACAATCGCCCTCCTTATCATGGGTTGGCCATCATGTCTATTGGGAGCTGTTAATGAACTGGGTAATTGAGCTGCTGACATGTGTTACCAAAACAAAACAATAGGAAGAAGAGACAAATGAACATTTTATTTGCCAATCAGAGTAGGTTCCGCTTTTCAGAGCGCTGTGCCTAAGTAAGTGGCTGAATACATAAAACAGTGCATTGAAGGCAAGCAGATGCATGCACAATAATGGTTAACTGACAGCCTATGGCCCATCTGTGCTTAACATTTTGTTAAAGAAATTACTTGACTTGCTAAAGAGACAAATCATACAGCTGCCCCAAGTGCTGCATTATAAGAGATAAATCATTAGCTAAACTGTTTCATGCTTAAAATGACAATGCATATTAACAGTTATGCAGGGACATTTTGTCAGCACAGCTTGATGCAGTTATAACTTACAAAAAATGTGACAGCTCATAGCTATTCAATGATTTCAACTTAGAAGAGAATGACAACACTGTGAAAACAATTTCACCACACAAACAATAGACAATTCACAGGCTCGTCTTTTAAAAAAAATATATTTAATTTTTTTTTTAATGATGAAATAATATGGAAAAGGGGGGGAAAATGGCCAGTGTCTAACTGTTCTGCACCATTAATCTGCTAACATGTACTTCATTCAGAACCACGGAGCATCAAAAAGGAACACATTCAATTTTAAATATCAAAGAGTACATCGCCAGCGCTAAGAATAAATGGCTAATTCTCAACTGTGCATGAAAGGATAAAGAATTTCTAGAGTGAAAGGGAGAGAAGAGGAAACTGCAAATACAACTACAAAAATCTCTTCTTATTCTCCCACCTCCTTTTCCAAAAAGAGATTTGTTTTGTTGATACAAGGAACATTAAAGTACTTAACAGCTTTGCTTGTGGGCCTGATCCCACTCTCAAGTCTCACTGCTTGCTGTAAATCTGCACTGGGAATTACTACTGTTATTATTTTATGTTGTAAACTAAATATAAAAGTAACTGCAATTGGATACTATTGAACAAGTAGTGCAGACACACAAGCACGTGTCTGGGAAACCTGTCCAAGGGAGGGCAGAAAAACAGACCCCTCTCCTCCTGACTCAATTGCACAGACCAGGGCAAGCCAGATACTCAGATTTATTTGAGCAACTGCAATACCAAACAACAACAAAATGCTATTTGGTAGGACTTGCGTGGCCTGCGGGATCTTTTCCTGTGGTTTCAGAGGTGGTGCCCACGTAAGTGTTAGCTCAGGCTTAAAGACTAAATAGAAGTTAAACTGCTACAACTTTCCTCAAAAAGACAAGACTGGCTTGCTGCCTCTATGGGTTCTATTCACGGGTCTCAAACAACTATTCTGCTGTTTGCACCAGTACAAGAGCAAAGCTGGATCCAGGCAAGCTTTGACCCACGCTCAAGCTTCCCCATCATTCCAAGCAGACCCAGGGAAGGATTTCAGAGGGAGGGAGCCAGCACCATGATAACTCTAGACAGAACAAAGCACTCCAGACTCGTAGCATCACACTGTCACTGGACTCTGAGTCACCCCTGACCATCTCTCTGAATACAGGCTATTGACTCAGAGAGGAGGGATTTTTGAAAAGCATGGAGAGGAGTCACAAGAGCATCCTGTTGGTTTTCACCAGGAGCTCACGGGTGCCCACATCTGGGGTCTTTTCCAACTTTTCCTATGGGGATCATCCACAGTAACACTGCAAACACAAGTCTTTGTATTTGAGTATAGCAGCTTGTCTTCTCACTTAAAAAAAAAAATACAGTGGGAGATTAAGGGAAAACTTCCAGAGGACCCCCACCACATAAAAAAAAAAAAAAAAAAAAAAAAAAAACCACAAACCAAAAACACCCTTTCCTCCAGATTTTAGAAAAAATTGATGGAAATTAAATACTCAAATCTAAAAATCCAAACAGTATTGTTCTCAGCAACCTTTGGGAAGTCGATATTTTAGGTGATATTTTAGTATAAAAGAAAGGGATACTCAAGAGGAAAGCTAAACCTCTCTTTCCAAGTCCCAGAACATACTAAGAAAGGCTTGGCATCATGTCTTCAAACCAATATCAGCTGATGGAGGAGCCAATCGGTAACCAATTAAGACTGAAAACATTGAGTATCCCAGGAGATGGAATTTATCAGCTAAGAAATTAAATAAAGCAAGTGAAGGAGTCTCTGGAAAATAATGAGACTGTATTAGAGAGTTAAAGTGCTGCAAGTAATTGAGCTGTCAGCAATCTCTCACTGTGCAGACAGCATGGATTCTCCAGAAGAAAAAAAAAAGAAAGAATCTGTAAATTATACTTGACTCAATCCTTTGCAAAAACAGCGTGCAAACAAAACTCCTGAAGTTATACAAGCTGATCAAACTTACTGGGCAGACCAAGATGGAAAAAGCTTACAAGCATTTTTCAAAAACAGCTCTGCATTGCTTCCCTGGTTTTCAACCAACCTGTAGTGTTGCTAAAACACTTTTGAAGAAAAAAGAAACTGTACAAATGCCCAAGGTAAAAAAAAATCAGAATGCTTCAATACATTCCCTACCTCCCTCAACTAGTTCTAGCACCTGAATTAACACCATCCTTGAGTCAAAACAGACAAACACTGGCAGAGCATGCTGCTGTAGATCACTTCATCTGAATGTCAACATTACAGTCCTCAGAGTCTCTATGGGAAATCAAGGCTATCATCTCGTCTTAACCCACAGCTGCAACCAGACCACCCCTCAAGCAACTTTTACCTACTATTGAGCTAAACTGAGTTATATCTCTACCACTCTCAGACCTTAAAATGGCCAAAATATTTCCAGACTTCTTATAAACAGGTTATTGCATTTGTCATAGAATACTCCATTTCCTCTAAAAATCACTGAACTTTGCAGAATATTGCTGAGGTTTTTTTTGTGAAAAAACTAGAAGAGCTGATTTTTATATTTTTTGTTTCCATTCTCTAGACTTCTGTCAACAAAAACAGGTTACATTTTTCACCAGATATTTTTCCTGTGGTTGATTTTCCAAGGTACTACCTACTCCTGCCAAGTGCTTCTTTTCCAGTCAAATCTGTTAGTAACTCAAGGTCACTCCCATCACAACTACATAAGAATTGGGGTGCTGACCTCAAAATCCATCATCTTATGTCATGGGACCTGGTCCTACTGGGTACCAAGACCTCCAGTCCCACTGGTGAAAGACAGTCTCTGCCTTTATGGTTGTTTCAGTATTTGGGATGAAAGGATCCCACAATGGGATAGCTGTGGGACGCTCAGCATCTCTTTGTGTTACTTCCCACTGGGTTTTTCATTCCCAGCTCCCGCCTTGGGTGCCAGCATGGGGGTGCAGGACTCTGTGCACGAGACTCCCTGAAGCACACAATGCTGTTTAATTCATCATAGTGCCTGTGATGCCGTTACAGTAATTAACTTGAATCCATCCAAGAGCCAGTCACCTGCAGATTCTCCTTGTCTTTTGTCCAGTGAGTTTCTGTGCCAATGAGCTCCTGGCATCATCCTTTAATTACCCTTCCCACTGACTGTCACCTGAGAGCTCATGGTGCAACACCTACACATGACCCACACCACTCTAGTTGGGGGAAACGTGAGCAAACAAACCTTACAAAAGCTATTGCAGCTTGTAGATGCCACCTGACCACACAGTTTCCTTATTACAGATACTAAATGGACATGAGAAATTAAAGCATTTCTACTTTTTTTAAGGAGATATCAAAACTGAAATTTGGGTGATTAAAAAAAAAAAATTTAGAAAAAGAGTTACACACACACGACAGTACTATGAAAGATTAATACTAAAGCAAGGTATGGAGCTTACTATCTGTTCAAAAGTAACACAGGGTGCTTAATTTTCAAAGATAACTCGCAGTTCTTCAGTCCAGTAAGAAAACTGGAACAGAGTCCAGCATCAACCAACCTCAGAGCAGCCAACAGAAGGGACCGATGTGCCACGCTGAACTGCAGCCAGTCCCACAGCACCTTCACAGCACAGAAAATGTGTCCAGCTGGGAGTCACTTTTGATCCATTCTCTACACCACAGACGTATGTAATTCCCATACATTTGCTCTCATTTACTACTTGTTGACAGATGCTGATAAATGCTTTTGAAAACCTAAAGGAACGGTGGTTGCTGGTGAATGCTAACTGGTAGAGATGTCAACAATTATTTGACTGAACATACACACATTTACATCATCTGCTTTGAAACCTCTACAGATATTAACAATAAATTTATAAATGTCTCTCTGAATTATTAGCAGACACAAAAACTGAAAATGTAACTCTGCACCAAACTTTATGAGATTGAACACACTGATTTTTCTTAACTCTTCCTCCACACAAATAAGACAGAAGCAGCAGGGTACCTGTTGGTATATCCTGTAGGCTTTGCTTGGATGCTAACGTTACAAAACATATTTTGACTCAGTTCTTTATTCCCCCCCCCACACATACATTATTTCAAAAGAATATTTGTACAGGAATGAAAATGAAATAAAATTTCAATTGATATCAAGCCTCTCTACATAACTCTGACATCAACAGAGATTTAAAGCAATGAGAAATGAAATGTGTGTGCTGATGAGCATGCAGTCCACAGTGTGCATGGAGCACAACTTACATAATACTTACATTATTATACCAATATAAAATGTTAGCTTAACTATTGCCTTCACAATATCAATTTTAGCAGACTTCACCATGGTACTTTCATTTTGTAGCAATTTAAAAGGAACTGTGATTTTAGACACTTCCCCCCAAAAATTGACTGCAAAGCATTTCCCAGAAAGTTGCAAATTAAACAAATTAGGCCAGACAAATTGAACTATAAATAAGGCTGCTTCCATTTTGGATGTATAGGGAAGTACCTTCACTCTGTTTTAAAACGTAATTCCCATGGGCATTTAAAGAACTGTCCACACCAGCATTACCCAATCTTTATCTAGCCCAAGGACCACAGCAGTCCCCAAGAGGATGGCCTGTGAAATCCCGGCTGGCTCCCAACTGCTCCCAGCACTGCCTGGGCCATGAGGCCAGTGTCAGCCCCAGATACTGCCCAGCTTTTGGCAAAGGGTTGTCAATGAGGGTTTTCAAGGTCTGCGGGGGGGCTCAGTGGCTGGCCTTTTTTTTTTTCAAGTTACCAGTAATTAAAACTGTGGAATTTTATAATTGCTACTAATTATGTTGTCATTTTCCCAGCTTTCTCTGTTGCAGTGCAAAATAGTAGAAAACAAGACCCAGGGATTTTCCTAAAAAAGAAAAAATTAGATAGGCCTTTAAATAAGCAGAAATATTGAAGAACCTGAGCAAAGGTATAGAAATTTAGACTGGTGCTTAGATATTTGTTCTGTTTCTAATAACCTCACAGACTTAAGGCTGTCTTGAGCCATTTAGCTAATCTGCCCTATATTTATTAACAAATTTAAAGCAGTATAGATCTGATACTACATCTCTGCTATGTGTCAAGCATGTGGGATAACTCCTGCATCCCACCTGCCAGGTCAGTGTTATGGTTTGAGAAAACCGTTAACAATTTATTGTAATTTAGACAATTGTTCTATTGCCCAAAGACCCCTCCCCACCAAGGGAAGGGGAATCAGGGGACACAAAGAAACACAAGGATTGAAACGTAAATAGGTTTAATAGAATAAGACTATATGATTGATAATAACACTAAAGAACCAGTATTCATCCCGATACTGATATAAGATATACAAGAATTATACTTGGCCAATTCTCTCAGCAGCAGCCGTGCACCCCCAGCAGTGGACAGCAAATGTTGGACACTGCAAACGCAACGGCTTTGTGGGGAAGGAAGGCCTCAAGGGTCCAGCACCGGAGCAAGGACTTGTCTGGAACACCAACATCAAGGGGGGGCCAGCTACACAGCAAACTTTTCTAACTTATATTGAATGTGACATTCATGGTATGAAATAATCCCATTGGCCAGCTTGGGTCAAATTCCCAGGCCTTGCTCCTCCTCATCCCTGCACCTGGCAAGGCTTGAAAACACTGAGACCCTGAATCTTACAGAGCCTGGCTGGCCATACAGTAAATATTATCATGAATTCAGACATTACAGTCCTCTAATTTTCTCCAGCATTAGAAGAAAAGTTAATCCTGGATCTCTCAACCCAGGACAGTCTGGTACCCAACATGCAACCAAAGGTTCCAGATCCGCAGCTCTCAGTAATTTTTCCTGGTTATTTTCCATTCTCACACCATCGCACCCTGCCTTGCTGTTCCCAAGTCTAGCTGATGGTTCTTCACTCTTGCACAATGCAAAGTGTTACAGGACACCAAAATGTCTCGGAGCTCTGCAGTACTGCACTTGCTGACACACTTAACAAAAAAAAAAAAAAAAAAAAAAAGAATTGACAAATTATAAAGCACTCTGAAACTGAATGCTTCCTACCACACGTCAGAGTTGTATCTTTTCCTGTCTCACCTTCCACAGACTTAAGGAGCACAGAATATGCTACATACACTATCTTCAACATGCAGATCCTTGTACATGTTTAAGTGCATGCACAGTAGGGCATAATCTGCAAACTGTGTGCACACGTGAAAATACAACACACATCTCTTAAAATGGGCAGTAACAATCATCTGTTATGAGGACAAGTAGAGAAAAGCAGGTAGCTTTAATTTCACAAAGGTACAGGTGTGCTGTAGGGTCTTTCATGTTGTGAGCACACAGATCAAGGTGGTGCTGCAATACACAAATGTTGCATGTAGTGTCCCTACAACATAAGCATCTGGAGTTTCAATGACTTAGTGACATGATTGTCTAAACAGAGTGTTTAAGTCATATCTCAGACACAAAACCACACAGTACTATCATTCATTTGCTCCTTAACACTCTTTTTGGAAGTGACACTGAAAAATCTAGTTCTTCATCCCAAGTACTAAATGGTAATCTCATCATTTCAGTTGTGTTTGGATGCAGCCTCTAGGCTTGGATGAAGCCCTCAATCACCCACAGGTGTCAGGAATATCCGCACACAGAAGACACAAGGTAGATGGCTTTTAATTTAGTTCCTTTTACCCAGACGGGAACCCAATGAGACAGCCTGTGCTTTTTTTGGAACATCAAGAGGAGTCTATTGTTAGATGGTCTCCCACATGCTGAAAATCAATGGTTTCATTAAAGTTGATGGTTTTACCCTCCAGAAATAGGGCAAATTCTCTAACATAACAGTAAAAGTGGTCCCAAAAAGATCTCCAGTGTTTGAAACTAGGAAAAAAAAAAAAAATCACCAAAGTGCAAACATATGAATTCAGAAAAGTTGTTAAAATGCCTACTTTCTTAGCTACAATCTCTCATCTCTATAAAATCAGCTATCTTAAATTGTTAGGCTGTAGGGTTAATTGATAGCATCTATTTAAAGGTTCTCTTTGTTTCTCAGAGGTCCTCAGCATTACAGGGGAAAGAGGGGGAGATCTGGGAAAAAACTTTATGTCAACTGTAAAACTAGAAAAAAATCTGGCTCCTGCTTCATCTTGCCTTACAGTGCTGTGGCACCACTGAACTGAGTCCCTGCCTGTTCCACTTGCACAGGACTAAGAGCACCCCAGCCTGCGAAGACTCATACGTGTGACGCTGGGTGCCCGGTAACACCACAAGGGAGAGTCTTGATAACTCCCTTGCAAAACAAATAATGAGAGTGCTTTCTTAGGTGGAAATAAAAGTAGTGTTCTTCATTTCTAATTTCTCCTGGATACACTGAAATACTCCTAATACTGTATCACATTCAAAAGCAGAATGGTTTCATAAAAGCAGACTCCTCACAGCTCTAGGGTGCTTGGCATGTGCCTGCCACTGTATAAAACCGTAACGGGTCCGAAAACGGGAGCTTGGGTTTGGCTACATGCAAACCACGTCTCGTTGTCTCAGTCCAGTCAGATACAGAAATATCACCATGATGAGTAGTGGAAGAAATGCAACCATTAACACACAGCCCATTTTCCCCTACCTATGCGTACTAGTGGTGCATATTTTGGTGGACTTTTCTAGGAAGCTTTGAAAATACAAGTATTCAACACCCACTGAATTTCAGGGGCAAAACAAATGCATTTTAAGATGCAATCCTCCGAATGCTTTCGGTCAAATCCGGCTGAGAGCCACTAAGTGTAAAACCAAGATTAGGAAGTCAAAACTTGGCCTCCAACCCAGCCAGAGAGAGCCTGATACTAGGGCCTGACAGACGCCCCAGATGCATGCAGGGGAGCCTGCCACAGAGCAAACTCTGCACAATAGCGGAGAGACAGGAAAGAATAAAAGCCACATGCTCCCAGCCAGCCTCCTGTGTCTGCAAAGGAAAACGGAGAAACGAGTTCTTGCAGCTTTTCTGAGCAGCTTCCTTTTCATTGTTAAAAAAAGCAGGGAAGGAGATCCAGGGTCCCAGGTTTAACACTACCCAAGGGGATCGCAAACCGCAGAAACAAGGTGGTTTTTCTTCAGCTGCTGTCGGCCAGCGTTTTTCTGTCCCTGGTAGCATGGAATTTTGCACCTTTGGGCTCACAGCAGAAGCCTAGAACATTCCTTTTTACAACAGACATCAGACAGGAATAAACAGAGGTGCTTCATTGCTGAGAAAACTTACCAAACACCTCTGCTGCAGTTTGGTTACCAGGGGGCTGAGACAACTGCTCATCCTAGAGCTCAAGAGCCTCCATCTTTTTAAAGTCAAAACATGCCTGTGCACTGTCATGTGCTTACATCATTAGATCCTTTTCACAGGGACATCAAGATCTGTGTTGGTACAGCTCCCAGTACAGCAGCAGTCTGTGAGCAGGGCTCCTGTTTACCATAGCAATACAAATAACAAGTGGCTGAGCAACAGATGGCCTGGAAACATTTCTGATGTTTTCAGTGACAATTACCTTATTCAGACACTCCAGTTCGACTTTCCAAATCATGGTCTAAGGGCTGTTACCAAATAATACCTTACAAACAAACTTTGACCCAGGCTGTGCTTTGGTCAACTTTCACTTAATTCTGACATATATCATTGTGTATAAATGGATTAACCAATATGTGCAGTTGATAACAGTGGATGCTCAGACTGCAGTCTTCAGAGAAGGGGCTGCATCTGTCTTTAAAATTAATAACAGTCATGGCTCTTCTGCTAAGGTACCAGAACTTACGTTGCTAAAATCCTTGCACTGTTTTGAAAGTCTCCTTCAAACATAAGAATTGTTTTGCAAAATTCAAACATCCAGAATCTTCATTTTCAAACATCCAGAAACATCAAGAATTTTTTCTTCCCCACCCTGCCTCAATTTGACTGCTCAGGAAAAAAGTTTACAAAAGTGATTCAGTCAAAACAATCTCCATCAAGTTTTCATGGTCATCCTTATATTGCTCTATGTAAGATACAAAATCAGTGTAAGTGCCATTGAGACCTTTTGGTCAGGATCTAATCCAATAATTAAGATCAGGGTCTGTGTGAGGAAGAGTCTAGAACATCTTCTGACCAACTTACAGTGAGAGGGACCTTGTTGACTATCTCCAAACAGCCACACATGTAACTAGAGTGACAAAAAACCAAGCATCATTCCCTCCAGGAACTTTATTGCACTGGAGACTTGAATTTTCAGTACAACCTGGGACCATGAAGGTTTGTGATCCTTCTAAGCAAGCCTGGACTTGGTTTTGAATAAAAAATGGGCCTATTTATGGTTTTGCATCAAAGTCATGTGAAATGTGTGGTTTTGCATGGATTCAATTAGAAACAAGCCTGAGGCACAGAAAGTTCAGATCCTGATCTGGATGCAGACCCACCCAAAGCAGAGGGACATTTAGACTAAGGCACTTGGTTCTTGTCCATCTCTGATTTCAGCAAGAAAACCAGGTGCGACTCACTTTCAGCAAATCTCCCACTCCTCTCCACTTTTTTGCAGATTTTTCAACTTGACATGTCAGCAGCAGCAGAAGGGTTCTTATGACTTCTGATGGGATTTGAAACCCATAAGACACCGTCTGAGTCCCTGCAAACCAAAACCATGGCATCTTCCCAGCTCTCACAATTAAGCTTTAAGCCATAAGGAAAAAAGAACAAACAAATTAACAGCCATATTGACAGTTTTATAGGCCCCTGAGGGCTCTGCCTACATCCAAAGACGACAGTGGGGCTTTTTTAAATTAAAGCAAATCAGCAATCAAGTTCCTAAGAAGGATTCATTTAATAAATTAAAGGCCAGAATTCAAAACAATTTCAAAAGTGATCCTTTGGCCATAAACCATTTCTGTTCAGTGGAAAAATGGAACATTGTCATTCTGATGCTTGTTTTAACTGGCATTCAGTTGTTTTCCTCTTTTAAAGTAATTGTTTATTATATTAGTGGACATTGCCTTGCAGTAAACTCATGTTGCTATCAGCCCCATTAGTAGCAAGATAAGCTCCTAATTATTTTCTGATAAATCCAAGGTCTTATTTGGTTAACTTTTCCAACAAGAATTAGGGAGAAAGAATTAGAAGCAAATCTGATCCTGCTGAACCGCTGAAGAAACCAAGCTTCCCACTCTCCTCCTCAGCCTTCAAGTCCACCAACACACTGAACAAACTTTTGGCTGAGTTTTGCACCCGACATACAGCATGGTTTCAGGAGTCTGTTCCCATGACGCAGGGTGAGCCCTCTGCTCACATTAATTAGCAGAACTGCGTCAGAATCAGGCTCTAGCCCAAAGTATTTTAAAGGGCTTAAACTCACAGTTTAGCAGTCCAGATATTCTCACAAAGTTTAAGTTGATCCTTCAAACTCTTTTGAGTGTTTATATCAAACTCAATGCAGCTACCATTAAAAGTGACGACTTACAGACTCCAAAAATGCCATTCCCTTTAATATGATTTCCTATGGTAACACACGATTCATTGGAAGGCCTTTGCACCGATTTAGGAACAGACAGACTTTCAAATTAGCTTCAGTGGAGCCATGACAGATTATACCAGCAAAGGTTCGGCTGCTCTGTCATTTGGGTATGTTTCTAATTGATGTCATTTCATGCTTTCAGACCATGGTTTCAACTTGGTGAGGAAGGGAATATTTGCCCTTCTCATTTCACATTTCTCCTTCCAAGCTTTCTCCCCCATTCTGTGCTAGCGGAAAAACAAAATCTTGTTAAAGTCTTTCATGAAAAATGGAAAGAGAGAGGGAACCATCTGTCTCCGGAGGGAGGGACGTGTGGTCGCGGTACTCGTTCAGGATGCTTTAGTGTGGAGCTCAACTGTTGCACTGGACAGCCTCTGAGATAAGTGGCTCCTTCTCCATTTCCACTCTTACTAAGGTCAATGACTACTTAAAAACAAAGAGATCAAAACCCAACTAAGCAAAATCCCAATAGTCCTCCACTCCCACCCCGAAATAAGATCCAAGCATTTGAACTTGGGTCTCCCACACTCCAAGGAAGCACCTAATGCCAAATAGACAGTAGTTATGCAGACGAGGTGGAGGAATTCTGAGAGGACCCAAAGAGGTCTGATTACAGCTTTTCCCTTAGCACCGGGGAATCACATCCCTTCCTTGAGGCAGGGAGCTGCCCAGCTCACAGCAGATTGGACAGGCACTTTCTCCCCCTACTTCCAACCAGGAATTCCAGATGGAGTCAGGAAACTTTTCACAAATGTGCTCCCAAAAAAGTCTGTTTTGTCCAACTGCCAGGGACTGACAGGAAATATATTTTCTGTCTAAAAAAACACTGAAGCTTGTCTGTTATGGCTCTACTTTCTTCTTATTACTTTCCTCATATATTTTACCAACACAAAATTTAGAAAGATTTACCAAAAGATTTAATTAAGAGGCTGGAACTATTCTGGCATAACTGCACTGAAAAGCAGCAAACACATTACGAGCACACCAAGGTTTTCCATTATGCTAATTGATGTCTCTGGAGTTTAGGACTTTCCAGTGCACAATGTTATGTACTAAATACACAATTCAAGACTACAATATTCACACTGCACAAGTAAAAATCTAACAAGCTCATTTCTGTCACTTCTTGTCACATTGGTTCACAGAAATACCAAGTTATCATCAGACATTGTATTTTAATCACCATTCAATACAAACGTAATCGGCTTCAGTGAACAATCATATTTATTACTCCTACAACTATGCTCCACTCTTCTCTTCCCCTCCAAAGCCTAGCCAAAGTTGCATCATTCAAACCAATCTCTCTACAAAGTCAGGCAAAGTAGCCTCCTAAAGGCATCAGAATAACAGTATTTAAAAGAACCATGGTCCACTTTTTCTCCTTTTTTTTTTTTTTTTTTTTT
>VZRU01013120.1:110663-115663 GCA_013398155.1 Pedionomus torquatus
AAAAGAAGATACAAGTCCTGAAGTAATGTTGTAAATTTATTTCAAGATGGTTCTCGCCACACACTTCTGTCCATGTGCCTGCACAGCTGGATCAAGACTGGAGCACTTCCCTCACATTGCAAATTCATTACTATCTTTTTGTTTCAATAACAGCGACAATTTAGTGCGACAATGAGATAAACTCAGGAATCTTTTTCTTATGCCAGGACCATAAAATACGCCTGTTTATGGGCACATCCATTTCTTCAAATAAAATTGTGTATTTGTTTCTTATGTGTAAATTTAGGCCAGTGGAAAATTAAGCCCCATGGGGATAATTTAACCAACAATGCAAAGAAAAATGTGAGGAAAATCTGAAACTTTGTCCTTAATTTACCCTGATAGGGCAAAATAAGGCAGGAGTCTCGTACCACGTGTGCTACAATGCTTAGGTATAACAGCACATGTTAAGAAAAGAGAGTTGCAGTCTCAGCTCTTAATCTCATTGTTTATTGTGGTTTAAAGTCTGACCCTTAACATTATATGTGGTTTAAAACTATATTTGGAGAAAAGAGAGTGGGAATGGCTCTCCTAGGTTCGTAAATGTGTTTGTCTTTAAGGTTTGTTCCAGAGGAAACCATGCGTGCCTTAGCTTACTCCATATGCAAACCCTTACACAATTTTTAAACATGCTAATGCTCACATTCTGCATCTCAGGTTAATCACGAAGGGCTTTTTTGTTGGTTTTCTACTAGCAGCTTGCCTACAATCCACCAACCCACCACTCTTTATGTATATATGTTGAATAATTATGAAGCAGTGAGTATTTATCACCTTTTCTGAGCAGTAAGCAGAAAGAAATACAATACTATTACTTCCAGCTACTGGCTTTCCCAAGATAATTAGATAACACAGTGGACTGAAGCCTTGGTTAGCCCAATGCTGTTCAAGTTAAGTGATTGACATGCCTCTGTCTGGCTGCTCTATTAACTGTTTCATTTTGTTGCTATTTGCAGTTTGCTTGGCTAATACTTCGAACAAATACAGACTGTTTCTTTAGCCCCTTTTTTCTCTTTGACCTTCTCCTGCCCATTTTCTTTGAGTCACTTCAAACTGCCTTGAAAAGGCCCGTTGAATGCGCACAGTCCATCAGAGTCCCAGGTTCATCCCATTCCTTGCCCTGAATGCTTTACTTCAAAGATGGGCCGCATTCTTTAATTGCCCTTTGAATTAATATCAAAGGGTCACAATGCGAGTGCCAAAAGAGAAAGAGGCTTTAATGAAGCAAAGAGCTGCCATTCATTTGCAGATAAGCACGTTTTTATGCCTGACTGGTCACCACGGCTAAATGCTGCTTGAAGGGGAGGCAGGGCAAGGCGAGGGGACTTCTGCTTAAGTGGTGATTAGTTCAAACAAACAAGAGTAAACAAATAAATAATTAATAAAAAAAAAGGGCCGAAACAAAAACCAACAAAACCAAAACCAACACAAACATCCCGGCCACAGAAAATAAGTTCATATGCCCGGATGAGTTAAAAAACCAACCAGCATCCCATGGTGCTAATACCGGCCGTTAACCCTCTGCAAAATGCTGGGGCGCAGCTTTGCCGGGCTGCAGCTCGGCCACTGCTCCAGCCCCCTCCTTTCCCTCACCTTCCACAAAAAATACTTGGGGGGGCCGGAGGGGAAGCGTTAAACTTTCACCCTTAGTCTCGGCCCCAAGACACAAATTGGTTTAATACAGTTGTTTTAAAACAACTGTATTTTTTTAAAAAAATCTATCTTTGCAATAAGAAATAAAGAAAAAGTATCAGCAAGCTAATTTTGCCTATTTTTTTGAGGCAGGGCATATCCAATGGCTTACATTTTAGTGCACTAACAAACTCTATACTTAAATTCTTTATTGATTTACATTTTGTTAATGCATTCAATCTTAAAGTGTGAGTGCTCAGCTTTCTTAATTACCCAAAGGTCTCTGATATTTTGCTTTAAATTTCGGTACTCGGGGATTTTGTTTGGTTGACTGCTTGGTTTTGCTTATTTGAAACCTATGAAGCTGCACTAAGAAAATTCACTCAGCTTCTTAATCCCACCTATGGAGTCTTCTATTTTCTCTTTAAAATACCAAGAATATAAAATTAACATGAGCAGCTTTAATGTATATTGTAATGCAATTACAGCCACAATGCAAGTATACAGAAACAAGAAGTTCACAGGTGTCCTCTTTATAAATTCTGACTTATTATTTATAGACTCAGGCTTCTCTTTGCACAGAAATAATAACTTACTTAACAAATACAAGGTTGTTTTATTGCAGTAAAGTTATCCCCCCATGAAAGAGGATTAGCTATACTCATAACAGTGTAAAAGTGCCTTATAAATATATTCACATCAGGAATTTTGCTTGTATCACCCATAACTAAGTAGGTTGTAGGAATACAAACAACCCAGAGAAACGAAGACCATGTTTCTAGCCCCAATTCTTCAAAAGGATTTCTCATTAATATTGCATACACTTAAGCCTAACCCTGTGTGCAACCTGTCACAGGACTTTCCTCCACTGACGCTTCCTGTGATTTTTTAATTTTTATTTTTTTTTACCCCTCTGCCACTACCCTTACTCCTGCCTCGCTCAGCAACAGTGCTCATCACCCTGATCCCGGCTCTGAATCTTTATTACTCGCCAGAACGTGAAGAACTTTGACCTTAAACATCCCACTAGAAACTCGGTACTGACAAGTGCTAGAAAAGCATCTTGCATTTGNAACGAAACACAGGGAACAGAAGAGCGGAAAGGGGTCAGCTGCAAAAGAGGGACAGAAATGGCTCAGAAGTTTTGGTGCCAACACCAGCATAGCTAAATTACATCTTCTTCAGAATGTAACACCGTGAGTCGAGCACCCTGCTAGGAAATGGCTCCACTGTACTGCCTTAAGCTAACGGTACTACTGAAACTTTAATTTTGGTGGAGTTTGAGCTAAGCTGATTTACAATCCCACTTTAACACTAGTCAATACACTAGAAACTCTGAAATAACTCTGAGATTTTTATCAGTAAATGTCAAACGTCACCAAGGTTTTAGCATTCTTCTAACACCTGGTGCTCTTCTGTTTCTTAAGTGTTCCATTTTCCAACACAATTTTCCAAAAACGGTAGCTAATTTATTTTCCTGTTATTTTCTCTATTTCAGATGATCACTGTCCTTCAAATGTTTGCAGACAGTTCAGCACTTTGGGCTAGATGATATCATTAGTTAGTAATTAAAGACATTTGAATTCCCCATCTAAAAACCAAAGTGGAGCTGACTTCTCAGCCACGCCAGCCTCCGCAGAGCGTCAGGAGTGAAATCGTGTCACACTACACTTAGGAGCATGTAATGAGAATGCTTTCCCACACAGCACAAACTCAGGGCTTGTTCCCAAGGGCTTGCCCCAAGCAGAGGGACTGGCTTCTCGGCCAGCTCACAGCTCCGAAGCAGCCTCCTCCATGCCACCAGCCATCACCTCACAGCAGAACAGGGTCAAGCCAGGCACCACCAGGTTGGAGGCTCAGATGCAGGCATCTGGGCCCCAAAGCTGGCAGTTCACCACCAGGAGGGATCTCATGACCATTCACAGTCATAAGATGGACACTACATTATCATTACAGGAGCCGAGACCCTACATTTTGACCCACGTCAGGTCAACAGAACTTATGCAAGTTAAACACCTATCCACACACTAATTGCCATAATGATTACATTACTGAAATAATCACCAAACACATGGATTCTCCTCTCTTGCTTATCAGAACCAACGATTCTCAGTTTGAATAGATCTTCTATACAAATTGCTCTTATTCATTAATACAGTCTAGAAATACAGCAAAGTGCCATAGTTCTAATCTTTGAGTGCATTGTGTAAGTGGCATTTGCAAAGCTAGATGTGGAGCTCCAGCACAGATCTCCAACAAAGATAGATATATTTTCCATTTGGAACAAGAATCAATGTAATATAATAATAATTTTAAAAAAAGCTTAGATTATTACTGTCTTTGGTAACATTGCTTTACCCTTATACTTTAAAATCATGTAAAACATTAAAACAGAAAAACAAATCGATTTCTCTGTTAAATTAACTCTTTGTTTATTCTGTCACTCCAGCTTCTACCAGTACATGAAATGTATTTAGTATTAGAATAGCCTAATTGATGGGCAAACCAGAAAAATAATATGTGGGATGGTTTGACTAATAAGTACCGTAAATACAGTTAAATCACTATATTTCATGAACTCTTTCTTTTTACCATCATCATTATTGAATTATCAAGAACCACCATAAAATTTAAAACATAAGATAATGGATTTCTTAATGTTTTGTATTATATAAGTTCTTTACTGATATAAAGTAAAACAGCACCATTCATAGATAAGAATCACTTCACACCTGACAGGGGCATGAACATAACAAGCGCTACTCCCCTGTAATTAGCTAGTTGTCTATCCAGTTCTGCCTGGGGTGCGTGTGATTGAAGACATTTTTTGGGAAGTTTTGTGACAAATAACACAAGACCATTTTTGTTAACTGGATTCAACTGTTCTCTACTTTTTGTCTTCTTTTAAGTGTAATTTCTGGGCTTGGTTGTCACCTGAATAGCTTAACTGTCAGGCTTCAAACTCTGATTATCCAGCTTTTTCTATTATCTGCAACTTCACTAGTAAACAATAAACAAAGTAATTCAATACTGACAGTGGGTTTATGTAATTATGATTGTACTAAAAAAAAAAATCAGGAGAAAAAAAGTGTATATAATGGAAAAAAAAAAAAAAGATAATCAAAATACCTTCGTGCTTAATAGTCACCATCTAATCTTATCTTCAGGAAATTGAGTGAAAGTACCCAACTAAAACTTGGAATAGTAGTATTCCCCTACCACCTAGGTTCTACATGTAGAAATAGAGTCCCAAATCTGATACAATCTGCTCTTTGCTACCAAATGTGATCTCCTGGCCATGTCAGTCACTATTTGAAACCCTGATATTA
>VZRU01013120.1:118163-123497 GCA_013398155.1 Pedionomus torquatus
CAGTTTACTCCATGGAAAGACTGTTCAGGGACTGTGCCAATAGTTTCTGCAAAGCTACTTTAGAGAAGCTGCACGTCAAGCAGACAAAAGAATGAAAAAATGAAGGAATGCTAAAAGGAGAGAGAGAAAGAAACAGCCCCTGATCAAACTCAGCTTATGCGTCAAGCAGCTCTCAAAAGAATTAATATTCATGTCTGTATTTCAAACTATCACTCAGTTATCACTAACTGCTTTGCTGTTATGTTGTCTGGCATTTCACTGAACAGCCTCTATGACTTTAGATTAACAGAAAGTCTGCAGAACAAAAATGGAAAAGCTATAAAGATATTGAATAAATCACTTGCCTTTTTAAGCTAAGCAGCAGGCTAAATTCCTTCTTTGCTAACACTGCACAGGTAGGGAAAAAATGTTGCTGTGATAAAAATGAGCACTTTTGTCATTAACAACTTTTTCTTTCAGGGACTGACTCGGCCAGTGAAGTCGGATCCGATACTGCAAGTTCTCCCTATCTGCTCTGGTGCCTGCTAGTGCTGTGTGCTGCTGGGCACACAGACGCTCCAGGAAACAACCACCAAAATTGCTTCTTCATCCTGCAAGAAGCTGCCAACTTCTCCGCATCCCACGGACTGTTTGTGTAAACCAGAGGCCGAGGGGGAGGTGGGGGGAAGGGAGGGAAGTGAAAATATTGTTTCTGACATTTCCTTCATTCAGTTCTCTAAAGGACACTTTTTGGAGTGAGAAATTCTAGTCCCCAGAGGCTGGATATCTCAGCATTTGTTTTCCTTCTGGTTAAGACAGAAATCTGAATATGCCTCAATAGCAAAAAACTGTAGCGGAAAATTCTTTATGAGAACATCCACTTTGTCTTGACAATAATGACAACAAAAAAATTATCAGTCCTTTAATCTTCTTTTTCTAAGGGTAAGAGTTTAAGAATTAGAAACCACATTTAAATATAAACAAAAATACTTAGTTCTGTAAAATGTTGAAATAAATGATTTTATGTAGCCTGAATTCTTCCTTCTTTTTTTTTTTTTTCTTCAGAACAAAACGTTGCTGTCATTGACATGATTTGATGGAGTTTCATGCTCAAAGCCTTATATCTTCCGAGCAAAAAACAGTTCTGAGATATCCTGATCAGCACAATCTCAAAATAGTATTTAGAAAGACAGGAGCACAAAGCATTTCAAGGATGTTAACACTGCTCATGTGGAGTCGTGCCAGAAAACGGCCTTAGAGGATATATCCTGGTTTACTAAATTATCCATTAACAGAACATATTCATAGGGTCTGGTTTTGTTTGAAATTTGGGGGTTGGGATGGGTTTTTTTTTGGTTTTTTTTTTTTTTTGTTTTAATTTGGAGGTTTTAATGGGGGCTGAAGCCAGCCCTCTAAGCAGCAAAATAAACTTTTCCTAAAATATGCACAAAATCTTCATTTTACTAGTGAAAGCATGTACAGCTTTACTTACATAGTTACAAATGCATTTATTCTAGTGAGTATGTGATTTCTACTGGCTGCACAAGCACCGTTCCTGGTCAGGCTCAGCTCTGCCCCAACACCTCTGTGGCTTACTCACATCTGCTGTGCACATCTGTATGCTTGTGCATGTGAAATATGGCATACACCCAACAAGCAGAAGTTACAGAGCATCGTTCCTTAAGATCAGTAAGACTTTTTTAACAATACATTCAGGGAACTGATACCAGGCAAACATATACAGCAGACTAAAGTGTGTGTTACCACCTTATTACAGAAGCTATATTAAAAGTGACGAGAAATCTTTCAGATTTAGCTAAAAACATGGCATTATTAATTCCATAACTTGTTTTATGTAATTAAATAGAATTCAGATCCTCTATAAACATCAACTAATATCCCCCAAAGAAAATTAGAAAAATAACTAGACCTTACAACACCAATAATCCTATACCTGGCAGTACACACTAGACACTTTTGCTCATCCTCTGTTGGTCAAACTGTGCAGAATTATCCATAAAGCCAGCTTAGCCAGATTCAGCTCTCTGTTACACTGCTGGAAATCAAGGGACTTCGACAAAGGAACCACTCTGATTTCATGCCAGCAGGCATCAGGAACCAGAATCTGGTCTTAAAAACATACTCTGCATCATGGCACTAATTCCTGCCAGTTTATTGGAACGTCTACATGGAAGTACAAATTTGTAGTGCCCCAATCCATTATTCTTGTTTCACAAGATTAATTAGATTAAGTCAGTATCTCAAATTATGCTGTTCTCCTCTTTGTAACCTATCAAAACACATAAAAGGAGATTAAAAAATTTTCTCTAACTAAATTTCAACTCTGTGATTCACAGTAACCACAGAAACACACAGGAAAAAGGAGATGATGGCAACTGAATCTAAGTGTACCGGACCTGGTGCTGAGCTTTACATAGTTTCTTCCGCATACAAGCAAGAACAGAGACAGATAAATGCCCAAATACATCCTGAATATTCGTGTAACAGAAACTTGTCAGACAAATTTTCAGGCTTTTATTTTGTTTTGATACCTGTAAAGACTCATTCTGTAAGTGCCTGTGGCACTTACTCCGCGAGTGATTAATGTCTGATGAAAAGTGGCAGCAAAATAAGAATCCCTCCTGGTCCTCAACTTTCCCCTACCTCAATCTCTGGCAAAATGCCAGAGGTTTAAATTAGGAGAAGGAATAAGGTAAAAACAATACCCAGAATTTATCTAGTACTTTTCCACTAGAGAAGTCAATGGACATTTTACTTATTATCTCATAAAAATAAATAAGTACTTACGAGATGAGTACATGAGCATACAGAGACACGATCATGGTCAAAAATGCTATATTCAAATTGCAGGAGTCTAAAACTATTCCATGAAAGCAGGAACCAAATTCTATTATTTCCCAAATATGTTTTAAGCTCTTCACAGCTGTTGCAAAACAAGGGCTATTATCCAAATCTCACTAATAGTCTAAGGCTGTCAGCCCACAACAGAACCAGAATCCAAAATCCTCTATTTTCCTTCACTTTTGGAAAACTAAAATCCCACTGATGATGCTCTACCAAAGCCAAACCTACTGTCCCATTTTTTTAGGTCCAATTTCTATTTATTCTTTCATCCTTTTCCCAAAATAGAAGATAAAAATAATTGTAACCTATTGTTCACAGCTTCATTTTCAGAGTTAGATGGCATTGCGCTACACACACCAAAAAAAAAAAAAAAAAAGAAAAAAAATGTTGCAGCACCACACATTTGAAATTTACTATAAAATAGCATCTGTTCAGATGACTGTTCTGTGCTCCCTGATGAAGGTGAAGACCCTTTTGCTTTGCTAACTTCTTTTAGCAGTGAAGCTGAGCTCATCTGAAACCATCAATGTGGTGGTGACCCATCTTTTTGCCACTTACAGAAATTTTCCTTAGAAGTTTTCTTCAATAGTTGTGCAAAACCCTGTACACCAAATCTAAGGCAACCATCACCAAAACGGCTTTTCTCATTAACCTTCCACTTGTGCCTTCAAAGCAGACCATAGACTCTGTCTACATAAATCATGCGATGCACTCCTAGCAAGCATCACTGCAAATGCTACTGTTGTGGGCAAATACTTCATTGTCAACCTAAACGTCACAGAAACCCCATTTCCTTCAAGTGGCCTGACCAAAGCCAAGGATGCCTGAGCATGTACAACAGACTCAAGCCAAGAGCCTGCAAAAAGATCTTCCATGTGATCCCAAAGTCTTGATTTCCATTCTTGAAGCCACCAACTCAAACAGCATAGAACAGAGTTACTGAAACATATTATCACCAGTTTGTTAGTAACTACATAATTACTAGTTGCTCTTCCCCACCAAATGACTGAATGAGGGCTGTCACAGAAAAGGACTCAGACCTTAAATTGGGCCCAGCTAGACAAGCAGGATGGGAACGCAGGGCAAGCACACACGATAGCTACCACTGGTGTCCTCTCTCGGCGCTAACACCCGAACACAGACTAGCACCAAACACACTTTAAAGTTTAAACAGCCTACCTGAGCCTTCTCTGATGCTCAGATAAATTGCTACATGCTTCATGAGGAAGGCGACCTGGGGGTCTCCTCCCACAGTTTTTCTTGATGGCCAGCTCCATGGTGGCACAAGCCACACTCGTTGATGCTCAGATACCAACCACACCACAAACACGGGCTGGCAGAAGGACTGCTCTTTTGCCTGTACAAGAATTTCTTAAGTATTACGGCAGAGATGCTGCAATATTTCTTTTGTACCGAAAGGTGATTGTCTTTCCCTACCCAATGGCCCAGAAAGCAAATAGCCTTGCATGGGCTGGCTGGAGAGTTAATGTAGTTCAACTAATTTTTATGCTGGTAATATGGACAACACCACTTTGTGGTTTTGGGAACACAGGAGAACTGCTGTTAGAGATCCTCTGGTTTCTCTGTTGCACCTCTGCCTTTAACAAAGATTAATGTGACACACAGTTCACTGAAGTGACAGCTGGTTTTTTTGTACAAGTCCAGAACACAACCTGGCAGGTGACACTAAATTATATTTTTAACCCAGGTAAATGACTGCTGCATTTAACATCATGTAAATACATTTCCAAGTAAGAAAAGCTTTCAAAATTCACAATATGAAATGATGATATAAGGTCACATTGAAGACCTTTCTCTGGATGTTATTTACGTGACAGACATGAAGTTCAGTGGCTGATTTAATGCACAGCAGTTACATACTTGGACTACTTGTATTAAAACACATCGGGGCTAGTTTCCCCATTTAAAATCAGTTTCCAGTGTATGAATAATGAGTATTTTCTGGAGGCAGAGAAACAGATCCTCTGCCTTAGGAACATGCTTAGAAAAATCATCCCCTTCGATCTGGCATGCTGCCTTCCCAGCAAGGCAAAAGCGGAATTTCTGAGACCTTTTTATGAATAAGCAACAAAAAGCCCACAAGGTGGGATGGTTTAGTAGCTTCCAAGGTGGCACATCAACTGGAGACAGATAGTTCAGGTTAGGAACATGAGTTTCCCCATGATCTATTGCCTCCTCTGCCGCAGGAGGAGGGTGCCAGTTCCCAGTATAAACGCCTCTCTCCCCTCCTTACCTCAAGAAAAACCTGTCAGGAAAGAAAAGAGCCCAGCAAGTTTTCACTTTGGCCTTTGAAGTTCTTCCTTGGCTGACTGATGCTCGCCCATACATAACTAGAAGAAAAGACTTCCATTGTGCCGCTCTTTACACCAAGGGTATTATTCTCCAGACAAAAGCTTTCGAGTCTAACTTTTAAACACACCTCTCTTTAGGGTATACTGTTTCTAAGCCATAAAATCGCTTTTGTTCCTT
>VZRU01013120.1:124140-142047 GCA_013398155.1 Pedionomus torquatus
AAAAAAAAAAAAAAAAAAAAAAAAAAAAAAAAAAAAAAAAACAAACTCTTTTTCTTTCCCCCCCAAAAAAAAGGGGGGGGGGGGGAGGAAGAAAAAAAGAAAAAAAAAAGAAAAAACTCTGTTAGTTGGGGATCTGAACAAATTTCACTCAAAACAATGCAAGTCTTGCCATTAAAATGAATAGGCTTTTTTGAGGTTTATGAGAAATCTCACATGCTTGACACTATTAATTAGAGGAATTAGTGGTGTTAAAAAAAAAAAAAAAAAAAACACCAAACCCACACCACAAAACAAATGCCCCAATTTTACTGTTTAAGATATTGACTATAACAAAGTAATTTTCCTTGAAGCTCTAGAAATTAGTAAAAGCTATTTGTATCAGCAAGTCTGGAAATCAAATCTTGTCTTACTGCAAGTTGTACAGCAGTTGCACATCTAAAATCTTTTCTTTTCTTTTTTAAGACCTGTTGACAAGTTCAAGCCAGTCTATCAACTGGACTAGACTATTTCTGTCAGGAAAAAATGTTTATAAAAGAAAGTACAGATTTAATTTTTCACAAGTTTAAAAAACCCTAAACCAGTTCATGTCTAATCAGTCCATGTAACACAAAATCCCACAACTGAAAAGTGCATTCTATTACATAAAGACTTTGTAAGCTGCAGTTTTAAACTCTAAACACTAGCAATACACAACAAAAGAATGCTTAAAGCATGATTTGACTCCTTTTTCCACTCAATTCATATTTCTATTTTAACAAGCACATTAGTAAAAAAAAAAAAATAAATAATCCAATTTAAAAAGAAACAAATGTTTAGTGTTCCAGAAGTTATGCTACATTCTTAGCAAATGCAACAGCAACACCCAGCTCTAGAAGAGAAAACAGTGTAAGACCTGCGTGCCCAGCCACAACCACATGAATTTCAAGCATTGACTACTTGCTTAGAACCAAAGGTTATTTGCATATAGTATTGAATAGATATTCCACACCCCATACTTGAGAAAATTGCAGGCTATTCTTTGGAAACTCAGCAGAACCAACAAAAAGTATGTATCATTAATTGCTATATAGCCTTAAACACATTGTGGCTCAGAGCCTCGATGTAAACTGAGGCAACACCTCTGAATTAATTTAATCCCAGACCATATTAGTTATCGATCTGCTTTTGCTGTAAACAATAGTAAAAAAAGCATTAGAAATAAAAATGCTGAATCTTCGTCTACTTAAAAATGCATTCACCTGCTGCTCTGAGCCAACGTTCCTCTGGTCAGCCAGAAGTACTCCACGCCAAGGGACACTGAACCAAAGGACACATACTAGCCCCTCTGCAACCAGCCTGGCATTGCCCAGCTCTGTAACCCCAAAGGCTGTAAGCCCAACTGCTCTTCCAAGAACAGGTTATGCTCTTTGCTAGACACAAAGCAGTTGTTCCAAATCAGTATTTTATCTGGATTTGCAGTTTCAACAGATGAGCTATGGCAGCCAATCCTATATAACACTTTTGACTTCTGGGTCCCACACATTGGGAAACACTGCTGATTACATTTCTAAGGAAAAAAACAAACAAACAAACCAACCAAAAAACAAAACAAAACAAAACAAAACAAAACAAAAAAAAAAACCACCAAAACAAAAACCTACACAACCATAAAAGGAGTAGATTTAGCCAAACAGGAGCAGATGGTACAGCCCCATCTCCTACACCACTCCAGCCCTTTCCCACCACACACTGCCAGGACACACAGCAACAGAAGAGTAACAGAAAATTAAAAAGAGAATAGAAAACAAAAAAAAACAGCTTCTTCCTGCTCTGGGAGATCACGACCAAGTGGAGGCAGAGACCAGTAACCGGGGAGGGGGAGTGAGTAGTCCCACCTCAGCTGGCCCCAGGCACAGGCAACATGGAAAGACTGAGATACACAGGGCAGATTATACCAACTCAAACCAGTTCTCTTCCAAACCAAACCCAACTCTAACACTAATTTTTCTGTGACTGCTTTTTTTTTTTTTCTCTTGTTCATTTGTATTTAGGGGTATCACTTACTTATAAATACATTAGTCACCAAGATCACTCTTTTCTACTCAAAAAGGGTATTAAAAAAGCTCCCTTGTCCAACCCCAAGGATGCAGAACTACACTCACCACAGCCCCATCAGAAGACCCTTAAAGCCTATGGAAAGATGCCTTTGGCAGCACCTCTCCCGCAGCTGTGGGAACTTCAGCAGCAAACCAGCACCAGCTGTGCAAGCAGGGGGAAGCCATTCAGCCCAAATCACTGGGACCTCAGGCATCTACTCACAGAGCTGAATGTCACCAAGTGCAAAACGCCACCTACAAAGCACAACTGCAACCACAACATCTCCACCTACAGAACACATCAGTCCTGTGGAAGGTCTAAACTTCATGTTAAAAACAAAACACAAAATAACGTGAAAAGCACTTACAAGTTTCCCAGCAGAGAAGGGCAGAGGCAGAGCAAGGAGCTCCCCAGGCTGGAAACAGGGTAGCACCAGCTCCCCTCTGGGCTGGGAGCCACGCCTGGACTTAGAGGTAGTGCATCCAGCCCTGCATCCCTGCGGGGCTCTCCTTGCTGTGGTGAACACAGGCTCAGGGAAGCACAATGGGTCTTTTAACCAAAGGATCCCACCCAGCAAAACTGGTCCAAGGCACCCTAAGGGCAGGCCACTCCTCAAAACCCCTGAGGCTAAAATGGGCAGAGTTACATAGCAAGAAAACAAAGCTCATCCAACAGAGTGCCCCCTTTGCTGTCTGTCCTCAGAAACCCATCATCTTTATGCCCTCCCAGTGCTAGCCAGTGGACAAAAAATAACTGCCAGGTGGCCTATCTCTTTAACAGAGAGACTTGTGAGTGATTTGTGGGTGTTTTACTTTTTATTTATAACTGCTATCATCTGGATTCAGATATTAGTTGTATTTAGGATTCTTTTAATACTCACTCTAAATTTTTGTCTCTGATTTACTCTTCCAAGGCTGACAAGTCTGTTCCTGATGTCAGATTAAGAAAAATATTTATGTCATCAATCATCACTCCATCGTTTTGACTGCCAAAGCACAGTAACTTTGAATCCTGGCTCATTTTACATTCTTCCTCGTCCAAGTTACCTCTAAGTTTTGGAGAAAAATCCTCTTTATGCCTGTCATTATATGGGGTTTGATAACCATTTGAGTTAAGTGTTCCTGGATTCTTCCTCAAAACTTCATTTGCAGTGTTGCTTAGGATGGGAGGTTGAGGGCAGGAATGCCTTTTGGGAGGACAGAGCCCACCTCCCTTTGAGATACCCTTCGGGCAGGGAGAAGCCAGAAATCCAAGGGAGAAAGCAACGCTCTGCCTCCGGTCCTGCCGGGGCTGGGGAGCAGATTGGTTACAGATACAGAGATACAGAGCCTCTCACAGCAGGGGGACAGCGGTTTTGTTTGCCTTTTTTTCCTTTTTTTTTCTTTGCTAAATCATGTGTTAGAAAATTTTTAAGTGCAGTTCCCTAAAACATATCTTTTTAATTTGCACTGCTTGTAACATTTTATTTGAACTATGCTTAACTTGCTATGTCAGATCTTTACTTATCCACGAAAATAGCTGTTTAGTATTGTAAAGTCTTGCTAAGCCTGAGAAAGTGAATGAGTTCCCTCAAATCTGAAACAATAATTAAACTTTCATATCAGGGCCAAATTAACCCTAAGCAACCTGCACAGCCCTTGGTAAGAGCAGGGGATTGCTCAGATGTAAATGATGGTACAATTCAGGTTCAGGAAACTTTTTAAACATAGAAGGAGCCGGAAATAATAAAAAAGATAAACAAAATGTCTGCTATATGCAGCCATTTTGCATTTTTGCCAGGATAAGTGAGCATCCCAAGAGCCTGCAATAATTCTCGGTGCTTGAGTCCCTGCTGGGCACGAGCTCAGCACAGTCTGTCCCTAATCTCCTACCCCAGCACACACAAAATGCAGTTTGTCATAGAACCATAGAACAGTTTGGGTGGGAAGGGACCATAAAAATCATCGAGTTCCAACCCCCCTGCCATGGGCACAGACACCTCCCACTAGATCACGTTGCTCAGTTTATACCAGTCTCACTGCTGTCCAGAAGACGTAGACGTGCAGTTTGTTTTAAGGGCTTTTATAAAAGTTCCACTGTATTTGTTGGACAACAAATTGAGGGTGCTAAAGCAACAGGCATTGTGTGATTTTCTGTACAGCTGCCAAATATTTGAGCATTTTTGCTTGATCGTGTTGATTTAAAAGGGAGCAGGTCCAATCGACTCTGCTAAACCAGGGATGAACCCACAGGGCTTTTTCCTAACTGCAACAACTATTGTACAATCTTCTAAATAGACTCCTAAATGTTTTCTTCTACTAATTTCCAGTTCTGCAGATGGTGGCAAAGCACATAGTTATATACCATGCACATAATAGCTACCACAGGCAGCAAGAAAGGTTAGAGCATACAATGTCTTTCTCTGCATCGCATGTACTAAAAATGTGAAGAAAAATGTACAGAAAAAAATTGTTGTCCTCCCTCCCTCTAAAATACTGCACCATAAAGGTTTCAAATGTCACTCTTTGTGTAAACAGTCCTTCGATACCTTTTCTGGATTTGGTGAAACTGTTAGAAGTGAGCGAGATTAATTTGCAGGATAGTAGTTACTTGAAACTGTCCCTTCTTGCATGTA
Source organism: Pedionomus torquatus (assembly GCA_013398155.1). Taxonomy (NCBI): domain Eukaryota; kingdom Metazoa; phylum Chordata; class Aves; order Charadriiformes; family Pedionomidae; genus Pedionomus; species Pedionomus torquatus. The sequence goes on from VZRU01013120.1 coordinate 128,831, forward strand.
AATACTGATGACCTAATTAATCTTTTGCTCACACACCAGCATCAGTCCACTGGTGGCAGTGGAGTTGGTCTTGATTTATACCTCAGTGAATTAATCTTCTGAGTTTTTCCTTGGAGTTTTTTGGTAAAAAAACATGCTTTGCAGTATTCCATTGTGAAAATGAGAAAATAGTATAGTATATTTCACCTCTCATTTTCCCATTTCTTTAGCTAAACATTTGCCACTTCCCCTTTTTCTGTCAAAATGTCTCCTTTCTGAAAACAATTTATTTTGCTGCTCATTGAACCAGTGCAAAGCTGACTTCCAGCTAGTTCTGAGTAGGTAGTTTTCTCACCACTGAGCCTGACTGGAGGGGCTAGGTAGGTGTCAGAGTCTTCACTTGGCTGCTGTTTGCCCCAGTTCATGCCCCTACTCCTCAGCACTTCACACCAGATCAAACACCCAGCCTTTAGTTAAAAATGAGAAGGAATTCCTGCCACATCATCTTCAGTGAAAACGGATTTTCTGGGGAAGTATTCCCTGCTAGCCCTGGTTTCTATAAAACCTGTCTGTGTTCATCGCCACCTTTCCCTGAGCCAGTTAAAGATCTAGAGATGGAAAGCAGTTTTAAGTCCGGTTTGGTTATGTTGGTCCAGTATGTCGGTGCTACTGCCTCGCAGGGGGTATATGCATTATACATTGGTTACATTTTTAACGAAGAAGTGGGCAATTTAGCCAGAAGCAATGTAATTGTTACTGCTTTTCTGGGTTGGTATATGGAACAGATCCTGATGATATTGGCATGAAGAGTCCTCATTTAAATAAGGTGAACAAGATTTGACAGGGGCTGAATAAGCTGTCTGCTTGCAGAAATGTCAATTGCAGACAGTTTATTCCTCATACAATTCAAACCACAGTGATCTGTGTGACATTATATCTGATAAAGAAATTACTACATAGTCAGTTTTGGATCAGACATCCAACATGAGGTATATCTTAAATACAAAAATCCTTAAGACAGGTCCTTATATGGACTTGTGCAAGATAGAAACATTGGTCATGTTTGGCAAAAAGTCTACATCCAGCAAATATCCGTTAAAAAAAAAATAAAATCAAAAGGTAGAATGTGTATCAGTGCCCATACTGCAGCTCTCCGTGGAAATGAACAGGCTGAGTTCATGGACTTTAAGGAAATTTGTACCTAACATGCTTTCAGAGAATTTTAGCTGTTACTCTGGGGCAAAATATCTCCCAACATAGCTGAGTTCTTGTAAAATATGCACAGACTGATATTTTATTCAGAGAAAACCAGACAAAATGAAAACAATGTGTATTTAAGAAAGGGAATGAAGAAATGCTGATTAAAAATAATCCGGTTTAGCCCTTTGCTGTTTGTCACTGCAGCAGAGGAGGTTTGTGCACATTAAAATCCATGTGACACCAGGAGAGGCTCCCCAGCTTTACCAGGCTTCTTACTACTGTTTGTGAAGCTGAATTTCTGTGTCCAGATACGCCAGTGGCAGGAGCGGGACCTGGATTTAACGCTCACCCTACAATTCATATGAAACTTCGTATCATAATTACAAGCCAACATAACACATCCAGATTGTACAGTCTCTTCTACTGAGGATGTGGTGGACTGTGTTCTACTATCTCTGAAATAAGTACCGTTTTCTGTAATGCAAGAAGGAACCAATTATTCTGAAGGACTCTCGCCTGCTTTCCAGCACAGCCCGGCCCATCTGCCCCTCCCCACTTTGCTGAGGAGGGCCAGTACAGCTACACTCACCAACACAAGTGAGGTCTATAAAATTACAACTGAAGAAAATGCGCAAAGAAATGCTGCAATCTCGTTTGTGTCCCCTTTATACCAAGAGCCCAGTCTGGAGAACCAGCTGACTTCTCAAACTGCCTTTCTTTTGGCGGCAGCCCTGGACCATCTATCTCCTATGTGATTTGGTACCAAAAAAAAAAAACCACCAAACTTTCTCTTTTTCTTTAGCCTGCATTTGTCAAAAAGACTACGTGCAGTAAAATTTGTTTCATTAAAACTCAGTGAAATACCTCATATGTTACCTGTTGCAATAGTAAAATTTCATTGCATTGTATACTAAAAATCAAACAATTCAAACAAAACCAAATCCAATAGTGCCAAACAAAAATGCCTCACAAAACTGTAAGGAGTGTACAGTGCATAAATTCAACAGACCATGCAAAATAAGGATTCCATTTAAATTTCACATCTCATTAAAGACAATTTGGCCATTAATCCATACGGGTTTAGGAGCAAAGAAGGATTTTCCAAGACAGATAAACTGAAATGATCCTCCTTTGATCTCCGAGGTTAAGAATCAGCGACAATGAAAGATGAACAACAAGGGGCAGAACTACTGGCCTTTTTATGTGCCACAATGGCATCAGCAAACAACTACTTAATCAATATTTGGCCAGGGACACTGAAAACTTTCTTTTCAAATTTTAATTCCTAGTTGTAAAACAACTGTAGGGCAACCAGCAAGATAAGGCATTAAACTGACTGCTTAATTGCCTTTTACTGTCTTACTAGTTATATATGCACATTCTTAATAGTTCGTGAATCTTTATTTACTAGGATGAATAAATGACTTGTTGACAATTGCATCAAACTCCACTGACTAAATAATCTTGGTGCATGACACACTTTAACTCTAATGTGTCCTCAGTGAGTTTTAATTTCATTACACTTCATTTTTTTTTCTAGGCAGGGTGATTTAAACTGAATTAGTTTAACAGCATGGGGCAGGAGTACTCCAGGGCAAGTGAAGTAAAATGTGGCACTCACACTACGCTAAACAAGGTCTTGTGGTGAATTATGTTACTGTACATCATTTTTATTAGCCAGAGAGCTCAGTGTTTGGGGAACACTTGGAAATATCCTGCATTTTTATTTATATATTTTTTCTTTCCTTAGCCACATGTGTTTGTTACATAGGATTTAAAGTGACATTTACATGGAGAAATTCACATTGACTGGCTTGCTCTGATTTATTGCTTTGCGTTTCACTCAATTTCTTCTTAAATTAACCAGAGAGCACTTTGTAGTTCTGCTTCATTTCCCAATGCAGTTTTATTACACAGCCCTGGGGACTCATGATAATTTATCACTATCAACTTTATTGGTTTCCCTCTTCTAAACCCTGCTCCAACCCTTATCAATAAGTAAACCTAATACCAAGCTAAACCTTCCCTGAGCAAGCGTTAGATAAAAGGGCCATCTTAGACTGATACAACAGATAATTACTATTCAAAATCAGACCTGGAAAACAATCTGTTTTAAGGATTCGTTCCATCAGCATTGACTTTTACTTTCAGCATTAATTTATAATTGTTTTTTTTAATCTAACTAAAAACTCTGTCTGATTGCTGATAAAAACACTATCTTTGTGTAAACACAGATAGAGAGGTCCTTGCCCTCGATGAGAATTTTGCCGGAGACTCTCACTCGGGATTAGAGCCACACTCTTGTTCAGTGGGTACTTTCCATTAACAGAATAGAACAAATTTGGGGCCCATTCCTGCTCACCCCAACCCACGTGAGTAACTTTGCACACATGAATAGGCCCTTTGAGTGGGGCTCCTCGCCGTTACCCGCGTGTGATAGCGTTTGCAGAACTGGAGGTCTGATACCCGATCCAGTAAACCTAAACCTGAGGATTTCCCCCAGAGCTGCAGTTGCTCAGCACGTTACAGGGCTGGTTTCAAGAAGAGCCTGATCCCTACCGTGGTAAATTCCTGCTGACGTCAAGCATTTTGCAGTCACAGGAAAATCGAGAAAGCCAAAGATAAAAATCACATTTTCGGAGCAAGTCCTAGCCACTCCAAAGTTGACTGACTGTTTCTTTTCCTCAGCCTTTCAAGAATGACACTGTAAATCTAATATATTATTAAGATTTTAAGAGCAACAAAATAAGATGCAAACTTGGCTACAAATTCAACTTAATTAACTACTCAGTGCGAAGCAATACTGATATTTGCTAAAATAACATTTGCCTTTGTTCTAAATATATGCAATTAGAAGAACAGGAAAGGACGCCCACGGCAGTTCTTTTTGAATAGGCAGGGACTCTTTTTAAGTTGAGGAAAGTTTTCATGAGATGGCAAAACATATAAACACATTAATGAAATCATTATTTCAAGAAAAGGATACGATGTATCTATGCATTACTTCAGAGAGATGCTGCTAGACTGAGTAACACCCTTTCTTCTCACAACAGGAAATATTACTAGTGTTTCGGGAAGGTGATTAGTGTACAATTAATCTGCCAGTTAGAATTCTCCTCAAAGCACCCTATTTCACCATCAAGACAGGAGCGCAGGGGCTGCTCCTGACATCTCTGGAGCAGAAAGCACGGCTCTGAAGCCACTCAAAACACAGAGAACCTTTCTGAAAATGCTAGCATGCTGGGGCATCTTGCTCTCACTTGTTGGCGAGTTATTGATTGCTGAGGCCATCAGTTATTATTTTTAACTCAGAATAATGATATGGAAGCAGGAGCCTGGCCCAGAGCCCCACAGCGGCAACAGGTCAGGCAGGAGAAACAAAGTTGAGAGCTACAGCCATCATCACCTGTTCCGATTTGCACTTGTGCAACACCTGGCTTTTCTATCCAGGTCTGGACTCTCACACACTATTGGGATACGGGGGAAGAAAAGAAAAAAGACAAACAGAAAATATTGTTAGCACTATCTGCCTTGAGCCAAATCCTGGAGTCACTAGGGACTTTTTCTTAATTAAGCACTATTTTCTTGTCAGCTCTGAGAGCCTCAGAAATTAAATTCTGTTCATGTCATACGAGCTGATTTCTTAGACCTGCTAGTGACCAAATATATAAAGTAGCGTATGAAATTCCAGACTCAAGATGATAACTGCCTGCAGCCAGTCATCACGTTTTTTTCAGTAAGTGAATCTTTACCAGGAACACTGAGCGAACATGTTGTGCTTCTCAGTCCTAAGACACAGCAGTATTTCACATGAGTAAGCCCTCTTGCCCTGGGAGAGGATACTGGAGTGAAATCATGACAAGCTCCAAATCAGAAAATCACAACTAAAAATCTATCTCGGCATTGACTTCGTCCCGCTCTCCATCCACTAACCCAGCAGACTACGACGCAGAAATGAATGGGATATCAAACTGATATCTGGTGCCTGCATGTTAATCCTGTCCCTTAATAAAACGCCCTTATTAGTTTAACAACCTAAAAATAACCGGCTGCATGATACTGACCAACCCTAATCAAAACATCTGCAAGCCCATCTAGCTCAAGCTACCCTTTAGATCATGTGCCACCACTTCAAAGCCCACGCGTCAAGTCAGTAATTGTAACATTGCATCTAAATATTTAAGCTAGGGGCTGGTAGTCGCGTGTCCCATTTACAGTCAGCATCTGTCCTCTAATTCCATTACAGTACAAAGCAAAAATGTTTCCCAAAACTCGCAAACAGGAAAAGCATCACACAGGCTGGAGAAGCAGCAGCAGCTTGAACTTTCTAGCTGCTGAGCAGGGCTTTTGTGCTAAGGTCCCTTCTCCCCCCCTCACCCCCTCCCTTCCAACTCCCCACATACACACACAAAAATAGGGGTGGTGCCGAAATTGTATTAATGTGAGCCTCGGGCACACAGAAAAAAAAAAAAAAAAAAAAAAAAAGAAAAGAGGCAGGGGGGGGAGAGGGGGGGAGGGTTTGGTCCAAGATGAAAGTAAGAAGGAAATAAAGGAGGCAATTTAGTCTGCTGTAGCCTGAATTGCTCTCAGTACAGCCAAGGGTACAGGCCTGGGATGAGTAGGGCCCTTTTTGGACGGGTGCGCATGACTGGGGGAGGATCCGCCAGGACAGGGCCCGGGGGCCAATTCCGCTGGCCAGGAACAGAGGCCCCCTTTGAGGGCAGAGAAGGGGGGGGTCCCGGCCCCAGCCCCAGCCCCAGCCAGCGTCACCCGCTCGCAGCAGCCCCAGGACCAGCTCTACGCCCCATCATTTGAGTGCTGAAAGCCACCGGTTTCTGCCAGAAAACAACAGCTATCTTATGAAGCGGGAAGCTATCAGATTAGTCAGCAAACCGAGCCGCGCATAGCTCCAGCTAAAGGTACAAGCGACTCCCTCTTCTGTAGTGGTTATGCTAAAAATATGCCCCGATGTGCCATATAAAGGCACAAAAGTTTCCATTTCGTGCTCTTTATTTACGGCTTGTGCCTTTAAGAAAAATATACCACGCATGCAGAAATACAGATATGCTCTTATAGAATTATAACCTTCATGATACACATTATGACAATCAAGGTTTTCTTTAAATGTATATCAAGATCAGGGCAGAGGGTGACACTGAGACAAATGCCAAAACACAGCAATACACATGCGGCATCGAGCGAATCAGACCTAAGTGTCCGCGATCAGAGGCTGAAACAGAATCACAGCAGGGCATATAGAAGTTTACCTACGCTTATGTTATGTGATGGGAGAAATCCCAAGCCACATGATACACTGTTTCTGTTGTCCATTTTTCAAAAATATCAGGTTTTCCTTCTCTCTAACTCCACTCTGCTGTAAGTGCTCCCCAAATCTTGAATTAGCTGCCATTAAAATTACAACCATTATAATCCTTGCTCTCAGAAAAAATGCCTCCCCCGGAGCTGCCCAAATGCCCATAGTGAGGAGGGGATTTCAGGCAACATCAGCAAGTGTCCAGCACTAGGTATATATGCTCCAGAGTAGGAAAGCGATTCTCCACTCCATGCTCAGCCCCAGGATTTGCTTTCTGACCTAACCAAATGCCTTCCCTTGCGTCTTCCTGCACCCACGCTCCTGCTACTGGGATACCTTGAGGCCCCAAGAGGCTTGAGGCTATAAAAAGCTATAAAAAAATTATTCACACTATAAAAGGCTCCAAAATACTGTACTTTTCTCACTCTGTAACACAGAGCACTCCCACAGAGAGCCCACGACAGTGCCATGCCAGGGTTTTGTTGTTTTAACCTTCAGACACACTGCAAGCAACCCAAGTGCCGGGGAGGGCACCCTCTGCCACACCAGACCTCGTGGCTGGGCTGGTGGGCACTGGGCAAATACGATCCTGCGGCATCAAAATCCTCAGGAGCACTGCCAGTTGTTTCAGTAAGAGAGTAGGATCTGACCTGATGATTTTTATAGACAGGGTGAAATGGAAGCTCCTCTGCTGGCAATGGGAGTTAAAGCAGAGCCCTTTTTGTTGGCTGGATACAGAAAGTAGCGTTGGACTTACTTTATGCTTGTTTTTCCCTTGTGTTGTCCCCAAAGTATCACACTATACTGTACATAAGGCGCGTATAGCAACAAATCCTTTCTTGAGCAGCAGCTCTCTTGATGTGCAGCATCCCGGCCACTCCAGTAATAAGATTAAGCAACAGCTTGCTAGTCAGGGAGGGGGAGCAGGCATTGCTGTCTCAGGGAGGAGCACGCTCTCCCTCCAACTGCCGAACCTTCCCAGGCACTGCCACAGAGCAGATGGGGTTATCAAACTGCCCTTTGCACGGAACTGCCCAGCCACGTTCATCCCACAAATGCCTGTGTATGCTCGGACAGGACAGGGCTGCACCAGCCCACTTAGTCACTGACTGCTACTGACTGAACTCGAAAGAAGCAAAATAGGACACTCGTGTCCACAGAAAGCAAAGCAGGGAGTACATTGGAGAGCAGAATAGAGCCCCCTCGCAGGACCTTGCTGGGGGGCATGAGCAAGCCCCCACTCATAGTGACAGACCACCAGGCCCCCATGCTTTTCCTGCCAGAGTCCTGGCACTGGCCTGGGCTGGAGATCAGCAGCTATACATCCAGACACTGATTTACAGCAGATCAGGATCCCCGCTTTAAAAAGCTGAGAGTCAAAGAACAGGAGGAGTATTTCAAAGAGAAGTAGAGGGGTGGATTATGGTGATAATATTTTTTCTCCTGCTGTCTCAATTAATTAATTTTGCTCCATAAAGGAGGGATATTATCAAGGCTTCCTATCTTCTGTTTTTAATCTCTGTTGAAAAATTCAGAAAGGCAGAAAAACTAGATATTTTAAAACAACTAGAGCACTGAGTTTAGCAATTTTTTTCCTTGGTGAACGTCCCTCTAGAACAATTCTCTGTTGCACGAGAATTGTTGGGGGAAACTCTGTGATCCATCATACAGAGCAATCAAAACGTGCCTTTTCACCTTAATCTAATATTTTTGTTAGCACTTTCTGTGTGTTTGTATTATATACATCCACAAAAACACAGACACACAGAAGATAAGACTTCCCTGAAAGCTTTAGTAACAGAGTTGAAAACTGAGTTTTGGGAGTGTTCTAAGGTTTGTTCCTACACAGCAAGGAGACACTCTGCTTTTCAAGAATAGGTTTCAGTTGTCCTTCTTGAATGGCACTCAGCATCTCGAAATGCTAGAAACATTTCCTAGGTAAAAAGTTACTTTTTCCTCAGTGGAGGGAGTCCATAAAACTGCGTGGAGCATCAGCTATTAGGGGCTCATTGAATAATTCATCCCTCATTGCAAGCCCATAATGTCTTTTCTCGGCCTTTTGTGGGGCTGTTTTCTCTTCTTTTCTCCTTGAATTATAAAAAGGTTGCCTTCTTTTGTTCACATCAAGCTGCTGCTAGCTGAAGCTTTGTCTGTGCAAAGCCAAAGTGTGAGTTTCAATGGACTCCCCCCTCTTTGTTTTCCAAGTTCATCTCCAAGTGTAGATTGTGTATAGAAGGCCTTCTTTGTAAAAGCTGGAAAAGTTGTACAAATGTTTGACCAGCTCATTTGGTACTTTTGTCTCGCCTTCACCAGTGCCTGTGCATGTGCTGGGCAGCCACTTCCACGCACAGGCCGCCCAGCCAGGCCCTTGCCTGCCCCTCCACTCCAGCCTGGCCAGGGAGCTGGGCACAACTGTAGTGGGGGCAGCAGCTGCCGGCTGGAGCAGCCCTTTGCCTCCACCTTCTTCAATGGCAACCTCCTTGCAGCCTCTGGCCAGCCACCAGCACAAGCTTTTCCCATGAGTTTTAAGAGGAGAAGAACCAAAACATGTGTCTCCCTGCCCTGCCCACAGCAGCCAAGACTCAAGGCTCTGCAGCAACTGCCCCTTCTGTGCAGCTACGGCCTTTTGCTCAGCTTGGGCTGCCCAGTGCCAGGGGCTCCATGGCCACCTCCAGACTGCCCTTCTCCCTGGTCCCCACCCCTGCTATTGAAAGCCAAAGCGGTGGCAGGCCCCATCTCTGCGCCCACCTCGGCAGCATTCCCACACGTTGCAGGGTCATAACAGTGAGGGAATGGGATGGGATGGGACACGGCAGCCACCCCACTGGGGCTAGCTCCTCACCCTGTGCCTCTGGATAACCTCTGGGAGGAAGGGGAGGAAAGAGGGAGAACAATTCCCACTATCACCCCAGGCTGGCATGGGCCAGTCCCAGAGCTCCGCAGAGAGTGGGGGGAAATGGGGAGTGGGACTTTACCTCTTTCACTGAGGATGCCGTCAATGCTGTGCTTGGCCTTCTTGTCGCTTTCCTCCACCTCCTTTCTTTCCAGCTCTGTCTCCTCTTCCTCGCCTTTCCCAAACTTGCTTCGCAGGATGCGACTGATGGAGCTCACTTTAGGGGGAGCACAGAGCTGTGACCGGGCTGGTCCTGGCAGTCCCCCGCGGCGGCCGTGCCGTGGAGCCAAACTCTGCATCCCCCCAAGCCGCTGCCAGCTGGGGATTTCGGGAGGGGCAGCACCCCACTTCCCTCCCCGCAGGGATTTTCCCGGGGCACTGTCCCGACACCGTGCTCCAGCGACGGCACAGGGGTCCCTTAAGTACCTTTTTTTTTTTTTTTTCCGGAGTCCGGGCAATGGGTGATGACAACAAGCACACCCCGCACAAACACCACCCCGGCTCCGTGTACCCCTTCCCCGCAACACAGGGAGCTGCTCCCGCTTCCCAGCTCCAGGTGTCCGGCAAGCCCCGAGCCGTCCTGCGGCAGCAGAACGGCGGGGAAGCGGAGGGAGGAGGAGGGAAGGGGGATGTAGTTGCGATTTAATTGAAAACACCCCCGCCGAGCGCAGGAATCCTCCCGGGACGCCTCTGCCGGTACCAGCGTACGAACGCCGACCGCTTCACGGGCACCGGGCTCCGCTCCCGCCGGGTACAGGGCTCGCCCCGGCCACCACGCTGCCCTGCCCGTACCCCCGAGACGTGTCCGAGCCCCCCGCTGCCCGGGCGGCGCCCCGTACCTGACGGCACCGTGTTGCGGTCACACACCCCGTCCTTCAGGAGCTTGTCCCGGATCTCCCAGCTGAACATGCCCGCGTTCTCCCGCTTGTATTCCTCGATTTTCTTCTCAACATCCGGCGTCGTCACCTGCTTCAGTAAAGACAAGCCGAGCGGGCACAGTCTGCGGGAGCCCGGGCTGTCGCAGCCGGGACCCCCGGGGCGACCGGAGCCTCCCTGCCGCCGCCGCCGCGCCGAGCGGCACCGCCGAGAAACCCCGTTATAACACAACCTGAGGACGGGCGGGTTAAAATAGGTAACAACGGGCCCGCGTAATACAAGCACCCCTCGGGATAAACGAAACTTCCCAGGAAAACCTACACGGGAAGGTGGAATCGAGCCCTCGACCAAAGAAAACCCCGAATTAAGCAGCACCGGCTGCGGTGTGGCCGGGAGTAAAATCTGCCGGAAAATTTGGGTGGGGATTAGAGGAAAACTCCGTGTCAGCGAGGCTCCAAATCAGTGAAGTTTCGGCCGAACAAAGTTCTCAACACTAATAAAGTGTCGCTTAATAAAACCGCTAAGTGGTCCGAGTACCAAGAGGTTTCCTCCATGGCCCCGTGATTTTTAAATTAAGCTGAATTCAAACAAAACAAAGGACTCCCGGATGGGAACAGCCTTTCTTTAGGGTAACACGCTTATAAAAAAAAAATATCTTGAGTTCTTAAGTCGAAAGGGAAAGTTCAGGAGATTTTACTTCAGAAGCAACAATGGAAAAAAACTAGCAGCAATTTTCAACAGAAACGCAAACCTTTACTCCGTTTTTCTGAGAAAGGAAAACTACAGCGGAGGAGGCTAATCTTGAGACAAGGATTCATATTTGTCTGCATTATTGTAAGCACAAACTTTTTAGCTGTGTAGTTATAAATACACGCAGCTTTGGAGCGGACAGAAAAATAAAGAGAGCAGCGCAGGGGAAGGAGCAGTAGGCAGGCAGACAGAAATACAGGTAATTTTTTCACACTCTGCAACGAAAGAAGCGAGGGCCCGATCCCGCTCGTTGTGGAAGCCCTCTCGGTCTGACTGATCTCTTTCCCGGGCCGTCCCGGCAGCGCCGAGCCCACCCGCGGCTTCCGCGGGGCTGAGCGTGTGGCGCCCGGGGCTTTGGACAGGCAACTGTCCACGAAACCACTCCGTTCCCCCTCATTTCGTTTGTTAAGTGTTTTGTTTTGATGGCATTTTCTTAATTAAAAAATAATAATAACAATGATTTCCACAAAATTTAAACGGTATTTTTCAAAGCCTTGGAAAGTTTCAGAGCAACAAGCGGGGATGCGGGAGGCGGTGCTGTGACCGGTGCGTGTCTGCACCCACCCCAGGCCCCCGCACGGTCCCCCCGACCCTTTCCGCCCTCAAATCGCGGGGCCGAGTCCCGGCCGGGCTTCGCTCCCCGCCGCCGCGTCCGGGGTTTGCCCGGCTCCGGACGGGCACGGAGGGGCTCACCTTGGGCTTGCTGCCGCCGATGGCCCCCGGCCGGATGGAGCCCGTCTCCTGGTACCTGCAGAGAATTTTGGAGACGCAGCCGTGGGACACTCGTAGCTGGCGAGAGATGACACAGGGCCTTATGCCATGGTGGGCCATCTCCACTATCTTGTGTCGGATATGGTTGGGTAAAGGCCTGCCATTGATAAACACTCCTCCGAGCTGATTGACTCTGCCCTGGCCTAGAGGAGTAGAGACTAGAAAAGGAGGGGAGGGGAGGCAGGAGGGGGAAATGGCGTTAACGTCTCCTTCGGATTCTGCTGTGTCTTTTTTTTGTGTGTGTCTTTTTTTTTTTTTTTTTCCCCTAATGTTAATAGTTTGGTTTGGTTTGTCGTTGCTTTTCTGTAAGCCAACTCGCCCGCACCCTCCCGCGCCCGCCCTGCCGCGCAGCAACGCGCCCGGGGCCCGTCGGCCTCCGCGGAGCTCCGCGCTGCCGCCCCGGCGGGCAGAGAAGGCAGCGAGGGCGGCTTCAACCTGTTGCACTCGCATCGGAACCGGGCTTCAGGGCTTCCCCGACCCCAGCGGAGGAGAACCAGTGTGGGAAGCCGTCGGTCCTCCCGAGCGGCGGGAGGCCTGCCCGCGGGTCGGCTGCCCCCGGAGGGCGGCGGCGGGAGCCGCCACTGCTGCCCGCTCCTCCCCCCGGGCATGGGCCCGCGGGGCTTCCCGGCGCTGCGGGGCTCTCGCACCGCCGCTGACTGGAGGAAGAACAACCGCTTGCAGCAGCCCGGCCCGCCGGGGACGCGCCCTCGTTTGTAAAGTCCCTTTCGATTTCGTTTGCATCGCTTTTATTTTACTTTAAATCTTTTTTTCTAACTTTTCCCTCACTTCTTTCCTAACTTTGGGCTCCCCCAGTCCCTGCCCTTCGCCCCGCTAAAGAGCGGGTTCGAGGCCCGCTGTGCCGCCGACCTCCGGATCGGTCTTCTCGCTCCTGCCGGCCGGAGGGGACGGACCGCTCCCGGGGTGCGAGGCCAGAGCCGCCGGTCCGCAGCGTCCCCGGCCGTGCCCGTCCCGGGAGAGGGCCCTGTGCCAGCCCGCCGCGGGACGGCGGCTCTGACAGCCCGGAGCTGAGCCCTGCGGGCTGCCCACGGAGCCGTCTCTCGGCGGGCCGGGGGACTCAGGGGAGACCGCTTTGTCCCGGCCTCCCGGCACGGAGCAATTCTTGCTTTTCCGAGTGGGAGCAGCCCAGCGAACGCCTTACCTTCCAGCGGGAATCCGCTGCGGGGGTAGTTCTGCCCGGCCCCGGGTCGCATCATCCTGGGGACAGCTCCAGCCAGAGTTGTCATCGCGGCGGCGGCGTCCCGGCAGGGTTATATCCAGGTGAGGGCTGATCTAGGAGAGATCCGCGCTGTCAGCCGGCCCCACCGAATCAGGAGCGGTCCCGGGAGGGGGTGGGGGATGCCGCCGAGGGGCGGGGAGGAGGCAACTCCGCCGCTGCCCCTTTGTCAATGACCCGCGCTGCCCCGCACCGGGAGG
>VZRU01013121.1:19973-31251 GCA_013398155.1 Pedionomus torquatus
GATATTCGGGCGTCTGAAGGTGATTTGTGGGTGGTGGAGGAGGGGTGGCTGCTGCGTGTCCCCTGCAGCGTGTCCTCCCTGCCCTGGTCCGAGGCGGGTAGGGGAAAGGAGCGGGATGATACAACCCTCAACTTGACGCTGCTTCCAGCTTGAAATCCTCAAACTGGCAAAAATGAGTGTCAGCCAGGACCACCGCCAGACTGGGACCTCTTCCCGGCTGAGGATAACCCCCAGCCCGTGGGAGAGCAGCACCAAAGCTGCTGCTAATTATTCGTTAGGCAGAGGGGGCTGCAGCCAGAGGAAGCCCAACTCGGATCTCGCTTGGGTTTTGGTGAACGGGAGGAGACGGACGACTGTTGGAAAGGTTGGATACGAAGCAGCCCCTGCCGGGATCTGGAGGGAGCTCTTATTTCATAACACGCCAAGCTAAAAAGAAGGAAAAAAAAAATAACAACCAACCAAAACAAACCCCCACAAAGGTGTGTCTCCTCCTGTCGGGCAAAGTCTCTGTCGGCCGCCACCGTGCGGATCCCGGAACCCCAGGGCCCCGGGCTCTGTCCTTGTCCCGCGGCTGCCGGGGACGCCCCGGTGTTTCCTCGCCCCGTTCTGCCGCCTGGGTCCTTTTAAGCTTCCGAGATGCTTCAACGAGTCCTGCAAAATCTAAGGCTAAACTTGGCATCTTGGATACCTGAGCAGCGTTTTCTGGATTTTGTCACAAAGGAAAGAAGGAAGAAAAGAGAAATCCTTACGAAGTTTCCTTGCCCACGAGAAAAACAAACAAACAAACACAAAAACAAGCAAATGACAAATCTTTTGCTGGTCCCAGGGAAAGTCCTGATGCTCTGGAGGCCTTGGGGACGGAGGGTCCGGGGTGGTCAGTGCTCAGCGGGGGGGGGGATGGTGCTGATTCGGGCACAAAGCAGCGGTTGATGCCTGTGGGGTTGGGATCTGAAGGCTGTGGGCTTGGGATTTGCTGTCCTCTGCTGGGAATTGCTGGGAAACTTCCCCATCGCAGCGTTATTGGGAGCTGCCGCTTTTACACCTCCTCTAGCAGCTGAGAAACTCCAGCGAAACAGCAAAGATGTGTTTCTTCCGTTATTAATTCTGCCCAAACCCGTAGCGATTTGGCTGCCAGCTGGATGTGATTGTGGAATAAGTGTCTTCTGACCCCTCCAAGGCCGGTGGAGCTGATCTCTGCCGGGGACGTGGCGCTGCCTGCGCGGTGTCACCCCGAACTTCAGCCCTTCATCAAACCTCTGCTGGGAAGAACGTGGTGGGTTCTCCCGGTGGCAGCAGCTGAATTCACTCCCAGCTCTGCCTCGCACAGCGGGCACAGGAGACAAGTGGTGTCCGTGCCATCACCCAGGCTGTCTCCTGCCGGGTGGTGGGTAGGTCTGTAGATGGGGAGGCAGGTAAGAACATGCACCCTCAGATTAGGAAATCCACCACGAATTCCACAGAAGCTGTTTGATGACATGGTCCAAGTGCCTTCCCCAGCTTCTTGGAGAACTCTTATGCTGTGCTGTCCCCTGGGCCGACACCCACTGAGGTCCTGAAACTCAGACAACCCTTCCCTGTCCTCCTGAGATGCCTCGTGCCATCTTCAGCACCGAAACTGCCCTGTGGTCCTCTGCTCCCTTCGCTTTCCCCATCTGAACGCGTTAGCAAAACCAGCGTGGCAGCTCTCAAAGGATGTCTCTGCTCCCATCACACGGAATTTAGGGCAACTGGAAGGGACCTCGGTGGCCAAGAGCCGGGAGAATCCCCGATGGTATCGGGGAGGTTGATGAGAGCTGCCTCAGGGCACGCCACAACCCATCGCTTGTGGCTGACAGAGAGGGGAAAGAACATTCTGCAAGAGACCGCGAAGATTTGCAGCGAGGGTCTGATAACCCCCGCTCGGCGCTGAACCAAAGGGAGAGCTACAGGGAGCAGGATATTCCCACCTCTCCTTCTGCAACCAGCCCTAAACCCAGCAAAATGTGCTCTTTGATTGCATTTCCCTGTATTTTTTTTGCTCTGTGAAAGCAAAGCCTCTGGGTGACGGCCCTGGAGGTGACGGTAACGCTGCTCTACAGCTTCATGGTACCTGCCCCTCCCCACCTCGGGTGCTCCGATGGCCTTGAGGAAGGAGCTGTGGCTTCAGCCAGGCGTTTGGGAACCGGTGGGGGCAAATCCCGCGTCCCTTGGGAAGAGGAAGCAGGAAAAGAATGTCCCTGCGAGGCTGGAGGGTGCGTGCAAAGCGCTGATGCCAGCCTTGGTGAGGGCTGGGTCACCTCGTGCAGCCGAACACGGGACTGAACGTGCCGGCTCATGGCCCTTCCCTTTCCCTGCCAGATAAGGATTTACAAAGGACAGGAACTGCTCGGAAACCCACAGCGTGATTTGCCAGGGAAAAACTTGTTGGCTTCTTGGAGGGATCAAGGAGGGTCTGAGGCTACCAGTGTGTAATGGGGTGCTCCCCCAGAAGAACACCACTGGCAATCCCGAATTGCAGAACTCTCTGCCCGAGGAGCTCCCTCCCCAGCTCTCATCTGGTGACACCTGGGCCTGATCAAAGAGCGGAGGGAGAGCAGAGAAAGCGCGGTGGGATCGCCCTGCCCGGCTGCAGACAGCAGACGTGACCAGAGGGAACCACAGGTTCCTCAGAAGGGCTGTTGTCCCACGTCTTCGTTAGCTTGATGAAAGACTCCCGTCCTCAGCCCGACCTGCTCTTCCGCAGAAGCACTCGACCAGCACCAAAAGATCCCGGATGCAGGAGAATGAATTCTGCGTCTTCAGCGTGTGGCATCCACTGTCTTTGCTCTGGAACACAAGGAGGGCTGATGTACCCTCAAAAGACAACAAGCCCCAAGCAGATGTCAGAGCAGAAATCGTTGTATTCCCTTCTCTCCATGCGTTAGGGAAGGAGAAGGCACCTTCTTGCCTCTAACCACTTGTGTTTTCCTCTTCTTGCAGTTCCCCTAGCTCGTTTCTGCAGGTTAAAGGAAATAAAGACCGGGTCATTAATACTTCTTTTGGTGTCCCACCTAATCCTCCAAGGAGGAGGAGGGCTGTGTTCTGCTGCCCTGGCTCATGGTGACACCTGTGTGTGCAGAGCTCCACTGGGAAACACTAAGGGCCTTTCTCTGCCGTCCTTCTACGAGGCCCACGTTTAGACCTTCTCCAGAAGAGGACCTTTGGTGTCGCAAAATCTGTTAAAACATAGTTAATGTCAGCGCCGGGTTTTATTTGTCTGCTGCAGTTCAGCCATAGACAAGAAGACGGGGGAGAAAGTGGCCATCAAGAAGCTCTGCCGCCCGTTCCAGTCGGAGATCTTTGCCAAGAGAGCCTACAGGGAGCTCATGCTGCTGAAGCACATGCAACACGAGAACGTAAGTACTCGTCTTCTCTCCGTTCCTGCTGAAACAAGGGGGCTTTTCTCACCACCCAGGAGCGAGTCCCTCCTGGTGGCATCACCTTTGTTTTAACGGAGGACTCCTGACGCTTGGCACGTGCGGGCGGTCTCGGGGTTTGCTCGCTGCGCCCAGCTGGCACCAGGCTGCAGGAGATGTGTAATGGGTGCTCCCGCGGATTAGTAAGAGGCAAAGCGGCCGTGCAGCATCGCGAGGAGTCCTCGGATTCCTCAGGTTGGAGTTCTTGGTGCTCACCCACAGGCGTGTGCCAGTGCAGAGCTATTACCTGAGTCCCACGTGCACAGCAAATGCTTTCCAGGTTTCAACGTGGGCTTCTCTCTTCCATCAGGTCATCGGGCTGCTCGATGTCTTCACCTCCGCCCCCTCCTACCAGGGATTCCAGGACTTGTAAGTTTGGCATTTGTGTTGGCTTTCTCTAGACTCCGCTGGAACTTGGCAGCAGGGGAAGGTTGGGGGGCAGCCCAAGAGGGTGAGCTGAAAAGGGGCCAGACCAAAGCCAGACACCCCTAAATAACAAGGAGAATCAAAAGCACAGGTCAGTTCCCACGGCTAAAACACCCAGACAACAGCACCAGCTCCCGTGCCGTGCTCGGGTGTATGGAGAAGGGTGTCTGGAGAGCACGGTGTGTGAGGAGGAGGCGTCACACTCCCAGGGGGATCACACATCCCGGGATCCACACTAACACACCCCCCGTGGGACGGCTGAGCCGAGAGCCTGCGCTCGGGATGGGAGCAGGACTGCTCATCAGGGCCTGCGGCAATTCAACCAAGAAATCTGAAGATCTGGCTTTCTCTTCCTCCTGATTCTGATAATTATTTTTTTTTTTCAGTTGATTTTTTGGGGGATTTCCCTCAATGCTGATGGTCGTTTCCCCTTCCCCTTCCCTGGCCACGAGCAGCGTGTGCTGGGGTTGGGGTTTTTCAGCCGATGGCTGGGTGTTTAGGAGCCTGCAGATAAAGGGTGTGAGGGTTCTCAGAGCAGTTCCTGCTGCAAAACCATCAACTAATTAATTAGCCGTGGCAGCAGGCGGGCCAAGGACTGAAGGAAGCGAGACGTTGTCTGCCGAGGCAGGGCTGCAGGACATTACACAGATAAATTTGGGAGCCAGCGCAGCAGTTTTGCGAGACTCTTTGAAGCTGCGCAAGACGTTTCAGCTGGACCTGGAGTCCTGTGTCCAGCTCTGGAGTCCTCAACAGGGAAAGGACATGGACCTGGTGGAACGGGTCCAACGGAGGGGCACCAAGATGCTGGGAGGGCTGGAGCCCCTCTGCTGTGAGGACAGGCTGAGGGAGCTGGGGCTGTTCAGCCTGGAGAAGAGAAGGCTCCGGGGAGACCTTGGAGCAGCCTTCCAGGATCTGAAGGGAGCTCCAGGAGAGCTGGAGAGGGACTCTTGGTCAGGGAGTGGAGGGACAGGACAAGGGGGAAGGGGTTTAAATTGGAAGAGGGGAGATTGAGATGAGATATTAGGAAGAAATTTTTTACCATGAGGGTGGTGAGACCCTGGAAGAGGTTGCCCCATAGAAGCCGTGGCTGCCCCATCCCTGGAGGGGTTCAAGGCCAGGCTGGATGGGGCTTGGAGCAACCTGGTGTGGTGGGAGGTGTCCCTGCCCAGGGCAGGGGGGTTGGAACACAATGATCTTCAAGGTCCTTTCCAACTCTAACCATTCTATGATTCTATGAAAGCCCGGTGTCACCGCAGGCTGTGCTCGTGCAGCCAGGGTGACTGTCACAACTCCTCCCCTCGGTGACAGTAAGTTACACAGCTAAAAAGATAAAAAAAGCCCCGAACAAGTGAGAACAAGGCTATCCTGGTTCCCTGTGTTTTTCTTCTAGACTCAGGGCCTTGTCTTACTGCCTTTTAGCTACCTGGTGATGCCCTACATGCGGACAGATTTACAAAAGATCATGGGACATGAATTCAGTGATGAAAAGATCCAGTACCTGGTCTACCAAATGCTGAAAGGGCTGAAGGTAGGTGGGTCTGGAGGAGTTTGGTGACTCCCTGTGTCTCCTCTACACATCACCCCTGGCTTGACCATAACTGAACCCCCTTCCAACACGGTACGGGAGGTTTACAGCATATCCCAAGAACAGATATTTGCTGTTGAACTACTTGTGCTCCAGCACACATCAAGAAAATGACTGTTCACATCAGTCACTCGAGCGACCGGCAGTCAGAGACCTTGTGACGGTTCTCCTGTGACTGGTTGTGTCACCCTCTGACTTGGCCAAACCCTTTGCAAAATTCTTTGTAGAAAGGAAGGGGCTGGTAGCAAAGGGAGCTCCTGCTGGATTCCTCCCAGGCTCTCAGGGGAGAAGGCAGAGGGAAGGATTTTCTGTGCAACAGAATAAGGGAAGGACCACGCTGGGAGAGCAGAGCGCGGTCGCTGCAAACCCTGCCACGTGGAGACTGTCCTAACGCTGCCCGTGATATCCTTCACCTGGAGTCAGGGCAGCAGCTGAAGGCATTAATGAGTCCACCTTAATCACCCCTTTCCCCAGATCACTGTTACCTTGAGTTCATGGGAAGAACACGCAGGAGGTTCAACTGGTGTGATAAAAGCCACGCAGTCGGTTTTTCCAACTCGAATCTGATTTCCCATTTTGTGGTTTAACGATGAGACTTGTTCTTTTTTTTTCCCACGTGGTTAAACACCCAAACCCAAGAAAATTCTCCTGTCCTCTACTCCCCCCGTTCCTATCTGTAATCCTGATGCCTTTGATAGTTTGAAGGGCTCTCGCTCTGAGGAACCGTTGCTCCCTGCCTCCTCTCCTGCTCTGTGCGTCTTTGGAGAGGAAATTTAACAGCAAATACTGTCGGGAACGCTACCCAGAGATTTTGGGACGGGGGGGAAGGATGGGGGGAGATGGGATGGAAACACAACCCGAGCTGTGTCCTCGGCAAGGTCTTGTTTGTAGCTCTGGTTTCTCTGGGGAGCAGCAAGCCCGGTTGCCTGGTCTCACTGTGGCTCCTCTCTCTGTTGCAGTACATTCACTCGGCCGGCATCATCCACAGGGTAAGTCCGTGGTCGCTGTTAACTCTGATGTTTGTCTGTTGAGGAGAAACACAGCTTGGCCGTAAAGTTAATGCCTTCCTTAAACATCGTCTCACTTAACAGCCTCCTCTGCTCTAAGATCTCCCCGGTGCCCTCCCTCTTTTCCCACCTACACCCTGTTATGTGTTTGATTTGCTAATTTGTGCAGCATTTTGAGGAAATGTTGTCTTTTCTGATGAGCTGAGAAGACTTTTATGATGTTTTCTTGTCCCGGTTTGCCTGATGGTGATGTCATCTCGAGAGCTTGATACAGCTTTGTATATATTGCATCTGTTTCATTATTTCCTTTTTAATTTTAATATTCATATCTCAGTAGTTTAGTTCATTCTAAACTCATAAATCTTTTTATCTCTCCCTCTTTTTCTCACGGTGGGAGAGCATCTGTCACTGTCATAGGCCAATTTGGCCTAAACCATGACATTTCTGAAATAAAAGCATTTCAGGAATGAATGAAATAGTAATATAAAGCTGCAGGGCATAGCAGGCAAGGTGTCCTTGCTGTAGCAATACTGGGCTCGGGATGCTACGGGATCAAAGATGAGCCCAGGTTGGGGCGAGGCTCGTGTCGACGCGTTGCAAATTAAAACATCCTCATTGTTCTGTCTGTTGTAGGACCTGAAGCCGGGGAACCTGGCTGTGAACGAAGACTGTCAGCTCAAGGTAGGTGGAAAAGCAGCACGGAGCGTGTCAGATGGGGGAGGAACTGCTCTGCCAGCAGGAATTTGGCACCGTCACGTTTCGCCTTCCGAGCCCTGATTCGAGGCGTTTCATTACTCGGCGGTTGCAGGCAGTGGGAAATACTCACCTGCTGATGTAACGTGCTGAATCAGGGCCCAAGACTTGGAATGAACATCCTGTCGCCGTCATTCCTGCGGCATGGCTGTTCGGAATGTCTTCCTAAATAAATTCAAGACTGCTGAGCAATCCTTGCGTTGGGTGAACCACCCCTGAAGGAGAACTGGATTCAACCCCAGTTACCCTTTGGTTCTCGTTGACACCACGGTTGTGATTCCAGACAAAAGTTATTTTCAGTATTGCTCTGAAGACGCTCCAGCATCTGTTTTCTGTAATATATTATCATGGGGAGTGATTCCATGGTCCATAAAGGTGGAGTCAAGCTATGTCCTTCTCCAGTATTGAGGGAGAGGCCACCCCTTGTCAGCCACAAGGTGTTTTTGTAGGAAAGGGTGAGTCGGGGTGGCTCCCAGCACGCCTTCGCCCCCAGGTTGTAGAACAACTCAATTAAATAAAGCTCATAGAGTTGAAATGCAACCTTTGGGAATCATGGAATTGGCAGAGTTGGAAGGGACCTCTAGAGATCCTCTAGTCCAAAGGAAAGGAAACGACCTTCTGGGCAGCCCACAGCGCTGCTCCTTTCGGCAGGGTCTTCTCGCAATAACTGGTTTTGCAGCCGGCTTGCAATTTACGGTGGAATTAAGACAAACCTGTCAGCTCTTCGTGCTGTTCCGTGGGTGGCTGTGGTGTAGCTGGCGCTTTGTTATTATCTGATTGGATCGGCTTCGTTTCCTTTTAGATGTAGATTCTCCCTTGCCTGTAGGATTTCTCTTTTCTTTCCTGCCCCTTCCTTCTCTTTTTTTCCTTTGTTCAACCGCAGATCCTGGATTTTGGCTTGGCCAGACACGCCGATGCTGAGATGACGGGCTACGTGGTGACGCGCTGGTACAGGGCCCCAGAAGTCATTCTGAGCTGGATGCATTACAACCAGACGGGTGAGCTGCCCGGCGTCGGTGCTGTCACCGTCTGGTGACAAGCCCGGGGATCCCACTGTCACGCCTGGGTCAAATCTCACCTAATCCTCCAGATGGTTTTCCTCTTTCTCATCAGCGTCCCCCGGAGCGGAGCGAGTCCCAGAGCTGTTGCTCAACTCCCAAAGCCCAGTGCCTGGGGAAATGATGGAGGCAGAGATTTTTTTAGCAGCACAGACAGAACAGGGGAGGGTGGACGATGGAAATAAACTCTAAATCGGTGTCTGCTGCAGACAACGAAGCAAGCAACAGCCCCACCAATTGTTGCTGCCTTTTTACTGTCCTTTTTTTTTTTTCCTTCTTTTTTTCATTCTTCTGTTGTGTTTTTTTTTCTCCTTTTCTCCCTGGACAGTGGATATCTGGTCTATCGGCTGTATCATGGCAGAAATGCTCACTGGGAAAACACTCTTTAAAGGAAAAGACTGTATCCTTCCAAGCTGAACCTTTTCTCTGGTGGGGGGAGTAATAATTCTTGGTGTGTGTGAAGGGGCTTTTATGAACAAGGGTTCTGAGGACAAAGGGGTGGCGGTCTAGTTTACCAGGAGGTAATTGCAGGGACCAGCCTTTTTGGTGAGGAAACGAGAGAGAAGACAGGAGGGGACCAAGCCCCACTCAGAAATACACCTCCATTGGGTTTGTATCGTAACCTGCTTGTAGCTTCCACGGGTTCTTGGGCTCTCCATGGGCTGATGAGCTGCGAGGAGGTGGCCAGGGCTTAGCTTCCAGATGGGTGATCTTTAACACAGTCCACCAGACCTCGACCAACTGACTCAGATCCTGAAAGTAACGGGGCATCCAGGAGAAGACTTCGTGGAGAAGCTGGAGGACAAGGCGGTAAGAAAGGTCACTGTAGAGTCGGGTCTCGCTGGCAGAAGTGTGGGTGGGAAGGGGTGAGCTTGGCCGTGTCTTTGGGATGGGAGAGGTGCTGCCTCTGTGATAGCGGCCTGTTCTCCTTGGCAAGGAAGGTGTTTCTCTTTGCTAGTGGCACATCTGATGGATTTGGCGTTGAGTTGGGAGCTTGTGTGGATTGCAGGGACTCTGGGTGAGGTGCCTGACACCCCCAGCAAACCACCAA
Organism: Pedionomus torquatus; assembly: GCA_013398155.1. NCBI lineage: Eukaryota > Metazoa > Chordata > Aves > Charadriiformes > Pedionomidae > Pedionomus > Pedionomus torquatus. The sequence goes on from VZRU01013121.1 coordinate 29,288, forward strand.
CCTTCTCTGTTCTCCAGGTTGGCCCTCAAAGCAGGAATATTTCTTCATCTCAATTGATAAAAGTAGTTCCTAGCAAACTGAAGTGTGCCATCTGGGATGGTTTGCTCTTCTCTCCCTTTACCTTTACTCATCAGAGCCACGAGACCCAAGAGCTGTATTTCATTGCCCCCTGGCACTTCCCCACCTGCAATAAATGTCTGTGTTTTCATCTCTCTTTCAGGCCAAGAGTTATATCAAGTCTCTTCCTAAAATCCCCAAGATGGACTTGTCTGTGCTTTTCCCCAAAGCCAATCCTCAGGGTAAGTCATCTCCAGCATTTTTCAGGAGCTTTCCCAGCTGGGTGGAGGCAGGCTGACCACCACAGCTCCAACCTTTTTTTTTTTAATTCTCTCCTCCTTCTCATAATTTCTTGCTACTTTTCTCCTTTGCAGGTTGCCCCTGCCCTTCCTCAGGGCAAATATTATTGAATTAGAAGCAAAGTGATTCTTTATTGGTATTACAATGGTGATGTTGTGCTATTTTTGGCCGTTTACTTCTTTCTTCTTTTTGTTTCTTCTTAATTTTAAAATGACACAGCCTGTAACCTACAATATTTAAGAAAGAGATAAACTGACTCTCATATCAACAAGCCAGAAGACAGCGGGTGCTGGATATAACAGGGTGTCTCGGTTGCAGGATGCAAAGTACGGGATTAGGACAGTTGCAAATATCAGCTCCACTTGGTATGAGAGCTGGGATGATTTTTGGCTGATACTGGCTTCCAGAGCTTGTTGCTTGAAGCCAAGCATGTGATATTACAAGCAGTAGCATTGAGATAAATAAACCAGCTCTTCTTTTTTTCCTTATTATTTCCCAGCTCCCCGTGTAGGGTTTTGTTAACGTGCTAAGAGAGCCCCCACAGTCCATGCCAGTAATTTTATTTATTTTATTTTTAGAGTACAGCTTACATCCTGTTTTTTGAACACCTGGGTCTATTGATATTTAACAGGCAGCTGAAATGTGCCGTTGGCAGGGTAAAAATTGATCTCCTCCAAGGAGCTCTTTTCCCAAGCAGATCAGAGGTGAGGGTGAGCAAAACTCTTGTAAAAGCTGAAAGGAAGAGAAAGCAGGAAGATGTTAAAACCAAGGGGGAACGGGGCTGACAGACGGGTTGGTATCCGAGTTTCCTGCCTTCCTGTTTACCAGGGATGTATAGATTTCTACACAGATTACTCACACTAAGATTACTTTGAGTTGCAGGGGTCAGAGTGAAAGCAAATGATTAAAACTGAAAAAACATTTTGAAGTTACTGGTTTGCTCTTTACGCTCTTGCAACCACATCTGTGAAGCAAGGCTTATTTCAGATTAGTTTGTTATTTCTGCACAATGTACACCTCTGTTTCTGTAGTAAGAGCTCCTGAGGCTGCTGGTGGGATGCCTTTGCATCCCCACCAACGGGAGCTCCATGCTACCACGGCTGGGCCAAGGAATCTCTTTCATTTCCAGGTCTGGAGAATGTTGTACTGGGAACACTGGTCCCATCACTGTCAGGGTTCGTGCACAGGGTGCCTGTTGTCCATCACACCTCGCTTAGCCCTCTTCCTGTCTTCTCCTACAGCAGTGGACCTGCTGGATAAGATGTTGCAGCTGGACGTGGAGAAGCGTCTCACAGCGACGGAGGCCTTGGCTCACCCCTATTTCGACCAGTTCCGAGACATCGAGGAGGAGACAGAGGCACAACAGTCCTATGACGATTCTCTGGAGCACGAAAAGCTTTCCATAGACGAGTGGAGAAGTAAGAAGTTTCTCTTCTTCGAGGTTCCTGGCTAGCATGAGACTTTCCCACCTTTCTCTCTATATTGTGCACGCACCGAGCAAGGCTGCAGTCACCTGCTGGTACCTCGATGATCGTGTACATCTCCCTTCCCTTGCTCTTGCTTTTATGCATCCAGCAAAGGTCCTTCCAGCTCTTCAGACAGTCTTT
>VZRU01013122.1:0-18613 GCA_013398155.1 Pedionomus torquatus
CAGTGAAGCCTGTTCACAGGCTCCGTTTGGCCACGACTCGGCAGCAAAAACCAGGGGGGGAACCACCACCTGAAGAGATGCTCCATGGAGACCCCGGCTCTGCAGGAAGGAGGTTACCCGCTTCTGGAAGGATTTCTGCCCAGGTTCCCGTCGCGCGGCTCCACAGGCTCCCGCTCGCACCAACAGGCCAGCAAAGCTCTGCTATTTTTTCACACGTCTGTTTGTGTGTGTACATAGAGTGTCCCGTCATTGGACTTCTTGTCTACGCCAATACCCACAGCAGCAACTCTTCCTTGAAGATCTCAGCGGTGGTGGACCCTCGGGCGTACGACCAAGGATCAGTGTCCAGGAGAATGGTGGAAAAACAGTTTTGAACTCAATATACATTACACTCACCAAAGCCTGTCTTTCTTAACCTATCGTGTCTTCACAACACTCCTCCAGCACCTTCCCAAACTCCAGGACTTGCTAAAAGCCCTCGTTACTTGGGCAGAGTAGTTGCCCACTTTAGGATCTGTGCTTTAAGGGACAGAAAGTTCTTAGGAAAATACCCAAGCCTTTATTTTATTCAGGTGTAGTGCTTTCATTTCATTAGTATTGGAGAACTGAAGTAGACCTTTGTCATAACATGCAAAATAATTTGGTTTAGTTGGCTAATTGTAGTTGCTGTTTTAAAATTAAATTCAAAATACCTAGAGGAACACATAAAGACTTCTAATGACACAGCTTTTATTAGCAGAAAACTGCCAAGTAGAAACCATTTAGAAGATAGCTTGCTTAGATAAAGAAACAATACCCTATGAATACAATTTGACACCGGTATTTCAACGCTATTTTAATATAGCAAATCCATTCCAGTTCTCTGCTGTTAGTGGTCTAAAGGATCATTCCAGGCCAGATCAGATTCTCTTATTTTATCCTTTTCTGTTTGAGAAATCCCTTCCCCCCTTTCCATTTTATAAAAATCCCTCTCTAAAAGAAACAACAAAATTACTTATTGCACTGTGATTGAAAACATGCCTTCTCTGCTCCTTTGGTCTGCCTGGCCCATGGCTCATATTGGATTGATTATCTGCAGAGAACAACCTTGCTCAACCATGCCATGTGCTATTACTCCACTCCTCCTTGCTCTCCCGCTTTCACACCAATCCCCACTCTCCTGCAGACTTGCATTATTGGATTCTGGACGTCTCCCCTTGCCCCTTCACATAAGGTCAGTCATCTCAGGAGGATGTCAATATTAACTTAAAGTTTTTCAAGTCAACAGATGCTCCGCTCTGACCATTTTGGAATAGAAACCCAACCTCTCACGAAGAGTATTTGGGCCAAAAGCCTTCATAAGAAACCATTTTTATCCTGCAAATAGTAAACCCGTTTCTGGATATATGCATAGGATACTTTTCATAAAGAATACACTGAGTTTACATTGGTTGTTGCACAGCTTTAGCAGATGAAATCAACTAGTGGCAGTCGAGGAGGGAGGCAGGATCTCTACCATCCATCAGACTAGAACATCTTGCAAGACTCCCACCTTGTTTCTCCATCCTTTCAACTACTGGTTGACAAATGGGGATAAACACAGTGGCAAGCCATCTGCTCCTCCTTGGGTCTCCCCTCATCTCTGCCGTCAACTTTCTCAATGAATTTGCCCTATAAAAAGTAACCCCAAAGGATAATAGAACATGGTTTCCTGAGATGTGGTATTTTTTCTACCAGCTGCACCAGCTGGATTTCTGGCCCTAGGGAATTTCTCAGTCTCTACCCCGAGCAGTTAGAAAAACTCTTTTGCATTCAGTCAGATTAGTGACCAATCATTTCCTACAGAGAAAAAGACCGAGTTGTCATACTGTTATTAGTACTGTCAGGAATGGTTTGTAGGATTACTTCTAGTTCCCAGAAGCCTTAACACAAGCTTTTTTTTTTTTTTTTTTTTCCTATTCACTACAAAGTACATCTAGACAGGCTAGAGTTACCTTGTAAGAATTACATTTCTAGCATTCATACTAAGAGATCCTGGGAGTGCACAGGTCATTGTGTGTTGAATAAGGAAGATGGAACACTAACTTATATGCTGCCACTGTCCATTTTTATAAACTACAACTGAGGTTTTTCTATCAAATCTCAGTCATCTTCTCTACAAAAATCAGCAAAATGCTTCCCAAACAGTAGTGTTTGTACATGTGGAGCTGTGGTTCCACAGAGAACATCAAACCAATTAAGGCAGGTCTTTGCCCCAAAAGCTGCACAAAATTTGAAAAAGAAAGATATGTGAAGAAGGACTGTTACTTACAATAAATAGCATGAATTATTATACACCATGAGTGAGTAGTTGTTTGTATTTGGGATATCTAATATACCTTTATTCTTGTTAAGGAATAGTACCATGACATAGTAGTAGTATTAATTCTCAGGGTAAGGGGAGTACTCACGGAATTCAACAGAGTAAGAACCCCCCTGCAGCTCGGTAACAGAGCAGAATGAAGGAGAAACAGGGGGCACTGGTTCATTTGTAGCAGACTTTCAGAAACGTGAGGTTCCCCTCACCCCGCTTCAAAAGATTTGACAGAGCAAAGACACTAAATGAGGAATCTTAGTTTAAGCTTCTAAGTAATTTAAAACCAAAATTGCGGATTTTACAACGAAAATCTAATAGAGACCAGTCGCAAGCATATCCAAACTGAATGAGATGTTCGAGTACATTACCTGAAACATTTCCCCCTTTTTTTGTTGTTAGCAGATGCCTATGAGTCATACCCATGCGTTTCTTTTCCTTAAACTGGAAAATAAAAAGGACAAGTCACACAAATCAATAGTTGAAACACAAGTTTCAATTTCTTGACTGCACTGGGTTCTCTGCATAAAAGTGAACAGGAAACGTGGATTGAGTTTTCTCCCAGGCTCAAAACCATCAGGAATTGTATCTATCTAATTAATGAGACTTCTACTATGCCAACATGAGAAAAGCGAACTAGAGCTTTAACCTTAGAGGCATTTCACAGAGTAGGTGCAGCTTCAGCACTATAGAAAGATTGCAAAAGAAGCCTCTCCATAGCCAGCATTCCCCTTTTCCTGGTGACACTGGTTGGTATCTGAGGCAGGATCACGACAGGACGTACTGCAATTTCTCTGTGACATTATAGCATCACGTGGGGTCAGGAGACAATCTCATCTGTCCAACTCAAAGCAACTCAGACAGCGGACAGTTACGCTTTGTAGTCACTCTTTGGCAAGAAAAGTTTACAATCTAAAATTGCTACTAAGGTCCAATCTGAAGATTCCAACCTGCTGCAACAGGGCAGTGCTATCTGCTGCTGTAGTGACAGGCACTGCATGCTGCCCGTCATTGAAAAGCAACAGAAATCATTTTAATCAACATATCCCTTATATCTCCTCATTAAGGAGCGGCAGCCTGCAAAGAATTACTTGGGATTTTTTGTGGGGACCATTAAACCCAGATCTGTAAACCACCAATTGCTGCTTATTTCTAGCCTACAGAAAATAGGCACACGTTGGTGGCACGCCGGGGGAATGGACTTCACCAGGCTCCTTGGGCAAAGCGCTGTTCTATTCTGTGCAGGTATTTATGATGATATATAGGAAAGCTATGTGATATGCACCTCAGATCAATATATTCATGGATAGGCAATACACGTAGGGATAGTCCCTCAAAATGTCATTCTGTTATGGCTTATCCTGTAAGGAAGTCTTCTTAAAGAAAAAATTACTAGTGTCTTCCTTCCTCCTTTAGGCATGCAGCTTACAAAACTGATTATTAGGGCTCTTGTGGTGATGTCATAAACCACAAGACCGAAGATGAAGTCATCAGAATTTGAGAGAGAAACTTCCCATCCCGAAATCCAGAATCCTAGCATTAAAACAATTTATCTTTTACCTCCATACCTGGAACAAACTCCAACGTTGATCTCAGCGTTTGCCCTGCTCTGGAATTTTGCTTGCCACATCTGTGCCAACAGGCGATCGCTCCCTGCACGGGGCTAAGAAGATACACACGAGGCTGCTGCTAATCCACTCAGGAACATACCCGGAGAAAGAAAGTTCACGAGGGTAGTTTATCAGCCTGACTCACAATGGAAATGTCGTCAACCATCTAATGGCATTCCTAGAAGTTATTTGGCAGTTACTTTCCACGTAGCCTTGGAAACACATCTTCCATCTTTGAAGTTAAAAACTGAAGTTTAATGTGTGTGCTTCCACGTATAAAACCCTTATGCTTACAGTGAACAGTAAATGTCTCTTTTTAATTTATCCAGTCAGCTCTGATGTTTCAATTCAGAAGAGAGACAGACTCCTAGCTGATCAGAATCACAGAAAATAAGGGGGCTAGTAAAGACCACCTCAGGATGAATTGACTTCTACACTCTTCCCATGATAACATCAGTATTTGTTTTGATTTGAAGCATTCTGATTAACCAAGGCATTTAAAGCCCATCCATCACTCAGTGCCTCTAAATAATAGCATAATCATCACAGACACTGAGGTATTTTAAAAGAACAGCTGTTCTATTTCTGCTGTTATTTATACAAATGTTAATTAGAAGACTCACCATCATGTTATGTGGAGGAATACACATGTAAAACCAGAATATACAGAATTAAACAAGAAGAGACTAAAACATCAGGGTATCTCAGGCTAAATGTTTGGTAGCAAGCAAGAAATGGTTATCTTAATTGGAAAAATCCATGCCTTAATCTGTTTTTACTTTAAAAACTGTAAGTATGCTCAAGCAACATAGAATCACAGGATTGCCTATGTCACAGGAGACCTCTCGGATCACCTTGTCCAACTGTCAGCCAAACACGGAGCTCCATTGCTCATTTAGACCCAAGCTAAACAGATAATTTTTTTCCACAGAAATTGATCTAAAGCATAAATGATCCAGCAGACTCCACCCAGCAACCCCACGCCCCAAGAGTAAATGATTTATCCAAGAGACCACACAAAAGGGTCTTCCCCAACCCTTCGCTCCTCTTCTTTCTTACCACAAGAGTGGCATCCAGTCCTTTTGAAAGAGGGCAGAGGGTCCAGAAGAAGAATCTTGCCATGCTTGCCACAGAATGAAGTTGTACAAGTGTGTGACATGGCAGAGAGAATAATTCAGTAGGTGGAGGGGGTGCAAGTTGTCAACAAGCTGCAAACATCTGTCTTCATTGGAGGGAGGAAGTAAAAGCACGGAGAATAAACAGAGATTTGAAAATATTGTAGTGTAAAGGAAATGCATTAAAGATGCAACAACAGCCCTGCAAACAGTTTTCATATTGATTCATAACTGGCACATGTTCTCTGTATTTTGGAGAAGACCCATCTGCACTGTAGCCTGAGGGAGTTTTCCCCCGTAGAAGACTTAGTGCTAAGAAGCTTCATTCTTAAAATCCCCTCCGTTTGGCCAAAAAGAGTGTCTTCAGCTTCCTGCTGGGCGTCTTTGCTGCTCCCCTTCGTATCTGTTACTGAAACCCACTCTTAAACAGTAATCAGGAGGCTTTGTTTTCAGCTGGTCCACAAACTGTACAGTTGTGTCACCAGCTGAAGAATTGCAGTCACCCGTGAAGGCAAGTTCTCGGGAACAGCTCAGGCAGGACTGTGCTTTAAACTTCCCTCTGGCTGAGAGGCAACTGAAGAGGATTATGCTGGTTGCATAAAAAAAAAAAGCACCACTAAGCACAGGTAGACAGTCAGTCAAACAGAAAAAGGAAGAAACCCATTTAAAAAAAGTTCCCAGAGCCTAGTTTAAGGCAACCTGCAGCATCTTCCCCTGCCTTTCAGGGTTACCTTCCCTTTCCTCAACATTTCCAGCTGCAACTAGATTTAAGGTGTAGAACAATAAGGGTAATAATAGAGCCTCACTCCCTGATTTTGTGTTATTTTCAGGCTTGCATTTCTCTCAAAATATTGTAGAGACAATAAAACTACCAGGAAAGTAGCGTTTCTGGTTTTGCATAATGGTCTTAAGATGGTGCTGAGATGCAGTGAGAAAGAAAATATCCTAAAAAAATGTCTTGTTGTCGAGGCAGAATCGTTGTTCTTGAAGAGAATATGTCCTCTGCTTTATTTGCAAGGCTGGATCTAAGCTCTGGGACACATAATATCCTGGAGCCAGATCAGGTCATTTTGAGGCAACTACCCAGGCACATCTGGGTAGTTGCCTCATTCAGGACATTAAAGTTCAGCCGTAAAAATCTTCTGGCTCTGCATTAGTGTTTTAATCTTTGCCATAACCACTCTGGTAGCACACACAGGGGCCAAAGTCACTTGCGAGAATCACCAAGTGATGCCAACGCAGCTGTTGCCCGCTCAGTACAGATTCTGATTTACAAAGGTTTGTCTGATAAAACTCTCCTTCATTATTTAAGTCTGCTTTTTATTACTGCTGTTCTTGTACTGTAAATCTGGAACCCAAATTAACATAATATTATCTAATCTCCTGAATGCTAAATTTTTTTTTGGCAGGGCATTGCCGGTTATACAAAGCACTTCATGTTAATAGTTACATGGCAGTTTGTATCTACACATATAGATAAAAGGTCTTGGGCCAGCATAAATGCTCATCAAGCCATCAAAATAGGATTAGGGCAATGCCTGGGATGCACGGTATTAGCTCTCTTCACAGAAGGAACTTTCATCTCTTACCAAGGTAGCTAATAGGTAACACAGAAATGGCTCTGTGCCTCTGGTGAGAAGGTGAGCAGTACCAGATGAGGTAGGATGATGCCTTTCTGTTGCAGATGCCTACCATCTGCACAGCAGCACCAGCTTGTTTGGGAAAAAAGCCTGGGCTCATTGCGGGAGAGGAAAAAAAAGGGAAAAAAAGAGAGGATTTGCTAACAATCAGGATGCTTGGAAGATTTTGAGATCCTAGTCAGGTAGGACAATCAGGGAAAGACACTGCGTTTGGCAGTCAGTTTGTCCCGAGGGTATATACCTTATTTTGATAAATGTCATGAAGATAAACATATCATTGCACCTAAGCACAACTCATTGTATAGATCTCTCTACACTCCATTAGCAGTAATGGCAAGATAGTGTAATTAAACATCCTCCTTTCTATTATTTGATATTTCTAGTTTTTTCTTGATGAGGATTAGAAAACTAGATATTTTATATCAGCATTACTTTAGTAGAGCACTTAGAACCAAACTCAGTAATTTTTAAAAGCACATTCAAAACCAGTCCTTGCCCAGGACAGCACAGTCTAATTAGATGAAACGAAGTAGAGGCACCTTAGCAGAACAGACTGAGACATTAGAGTTAGTGATGGGCCTTGCGCCTCCCTGTAGGAAATCTGTGGCCAAGAGGAAAATGAAAACAAATCTCCTGAGCCTCAGCTTAAACCATTAACCAAAAGGCCAATACTGAAAGCTGTGGGATGGAATTAAACGCAAGAACAACAAAAGATTATTTCCCCTCCCCCTCATCCACTCTGCCGGAAGGTCTATTACAATAATGTGAGTAATTAAGAGGCTGACAGCAGAGCAACTGGAGTCTCCTAAGAGAATGGAGACTCACTGATTTCCTACTACCCACTACCTTTTCCTGGTCTATGCACTCACCAACTCTTGTAATAGGGATTAGTTTACGTCGGTATCTGCTGTGGTCTGATCAAGATCAAGGAGGTGGGTTTTTTTCTGGTTTTAAGTATTTATTGGGTCACCACTTCTAAGCACGACTACTTGTTTTCAGCAGCCTAGGTCAGGCCACCATCTACCTGATTCCTCTGACAGTATCTGAGAGACAATTTTCCGTCATCCTTCATTTTCTTATGTAGAGAGTCACAAGTTCTCTTTTCATTGATAAAAAAAAAATGGAACAGATTAGAACAGGGTCCACACGATATTGCATTTATCTGTGAAAAGTGATTCCTGAGGGGAGCAGCGGCACAGAACACAGTAGCTGCCCTGACGGTAGCACATCGAGATGCATTAAAAGCTATTAAATATGATATTTCAGGTGGCAGTTAAATCTACACTATGATTTTTTTTTTCTTTCAAGTGTATTTAATGTTACAAAGCCTTTGGAAGTGTGGTATCTTGCTCTCTTTTGCCATTTTAAGTTTTATTTCTCATTATTCCCCTTCCATATTAGAAGGGATGTAAATCCTTTTCTTCTCAAAGCCGAGCTATCTTGTAGAGTTGTTTTCTGAATGAAAGCCATTGCCATTCTACAGGGCACACTCCCTTTCTGTTTCCATTTTTTTAAGCCTAAAACAGCCCCTTGGGCATCCTAACCTTCATTGGCACAAGCATTATATCAGAGGAAATGACTCACAATTACACTACCAATCAATACCTCAATGCATTTCTCCCACAGTGTTACCAAGGGTCAGATACATCTGATCAGGTCATTAAATACAGCCATTTCTAATGTGCTGGAGTTTGATGTCAGCATTTACTTTATAAAAGGTAAAATGGTTGTGAAAGTTGTTGCCCTGGGTAAGGAAATCACACTGCCGGTTTTGCAAATTCCCCTCTTAAATTTCTGACCAAACTTCACTTCTAAAAATAATCCCAGGACAAAACAGTCTTCTGATCCCGAGCAGAGCCAAAGGATGCTACGCCAGGGGTCAGGTTGGTATTTCCTTAGCGGTATTTGACGTTAGATGTGACTGTGTACATGTACGCAGGATGCGCACCACGCTTTTGGCACCTCTCTCACTGCTCCGGCAGTGCACTGGGGCTAAGGAGCCACCAGCGAAGCCCTGGAGTTGTTTCTGTGCTTGCCTCACTGGTGGGAAGGGAATGCTGCCAGCTCCCACCCCAGCCTGTCCCCATGACCCCCCTACCCACCAGGGAACGCGTCTGAAAACTACTGAGTCACAGCGAGGAGGGATTAATCCGTCTCGCACGGTGTCATTAAGAAATTGCTCACCCGCTGAGGTCAAGGAGCGCTATGTTTTTGCCTTTGCTGTAGACAGTGATCCCGACAGCTTCAAAACTGAGATGGATTTTAAATCCCACCTGACTCACTGAAGTACTCAGATGTGCTCCACAGCTGCTGCCGAGGGCAGGAGGCACAGCTGCAGCACGACTGACTTCTCCAAGAAAACTTTTCCCTGAAGCCTGCGAGAAAACATCTCGTGGAAGCTCTGGAAGGTACAGGGGGCACCGGGAGTCTGCGAGGACCAGATGTTTCCTACCAAGAAGCTTCTAGAGTAGCAGCAGGAACTTTGACATGGCCTTGTTTCCCTTTGATTGAGTCCCACTTTAAGGCGCTGGGCACAAGCTCAGGAGCCCAGTAATTTTCTAAAACTATTCAGAGTATTTCCCTTACCTCACCTTCATGCTCTCCCTTTGGTATCAGCGTTGCTCTTATCCCAGCTTTTAGAGACGCTTGTTTGTCAACTGCCGTTGGCTACGTTTCTCCCTAGAGAAGCACTAACACAGAACACACACAGCCTGAAACAGTGGTACCACCTCACATCGTCTCTCTGTGTATGGAACAGCTTCCAGGCAGCTTTAAGGAGAGGGCCAGGTTGAAAGCTGGCATTTAAATAGAGGAACAGAACATCCTTAATGGAGCGTGCTGAGGGTGGGATTCATTTCAGCTGGGTTAATCTCACTCTAGAGCAGATGTCAACAATAGGTCAGATGAAGACGTCTGTCAGAGGAGCTGTGGGGGAGCAGTGGAGGGGTAAATATCTTCATTGGAAACTTTCAAGTTTTGGGTCACTTCGCCCTGAGTTTTCAGATATAGTTTGGCTTTTGGGTGTGAGTGGTGATTGTGTCCTGGCTACTTTGTAACAACGATGTCAGTAAATACAGCCTTTGTTATTATTTGTGTCTGACAAAACACTGTATTTCCATGAAAATCAGATTTCTGAGATTTAAGATGGTCTGGGCCAGATTTCCCATCCTCTTAATAATCCAGAAGCCCCTGCAAGCTAGAAAATGGATCTTCTCTTGAGGAAAACAGCCCAGCGCCACCTGGGCCCTAGGTTCTTTCAGAATATTTTTTTTAATGTTTGCTTTTCAGTTGTGGTTTCTTTTGATGAGTTCATTTGCCTTTGTGTGGTTTGTCTGATTGCAAGGCATTCCTCCACAGAAACAACAAAAATATTTGCATAGTACCGTACATCAGAAATCTCTTTTATAGCAAGACTTCATCATTTACAGTTTGCAGGTAAAACTTGCAATTAACTGCAACAGGTTGCTGGGATTAGCATCCAAGAGATACCAAATTTCCAGGGTCTGATGTCACAATGATTGTTTGGGGTCTTTTCAATGTGCATCCTAAGAAAACATGTAGCCTGCGTATTGTCAAAGGACACTTTGGGGCCAAATTTCTAATTGAACACATCAGCTTTTGATCAGCCAGTGAAATACAAAAATTGTCCCTCTTGTGTTGGCATTGATTCAGATAAACACAACCTGGCACTGATGGACAAGGCACCCACCGGCACCAACTCACCCCCAGGGAATCTACGCGCTGCTGGGGGAGTCTCAAAGCCCACCAGCTCCAACTGCTACACTTCATTTCACAAGAAAAAACGCTTGTGCATAACGACCAGAGTTTCATCCTTGCTCAGATGTTCTGAAGGGAATTGCAAGTTGCAGGAGGAATTTTTAAAAGGACTGTCCAGAGCTCAGTGTGAGCCAGGCACTGCTGTGCAGATGGCATCTTGGGGACAAGAACATGCAGGTTATCTTCCTTAATAGCATCCAAGCTCTGCTTCTGCAAATATCTTCCTTTCCCTGTCCCTATCCCTCTTTATTTTCCCAGAAACGTTTGGCTTTTTGCAAAAAAAGTGGTGGTTTAAACAACCAGAGATGCAGGCAGAAAGCGGTCAGCACCTCTCCCAAGCACAGGTCTCGCCGTTGCTATGGCAACGTGTCACAGGCAGCATCCGTCTCCCAGACAAAGTGGAGCTCAGTTGAGCTAAATCCGAGGGGGTTTCGTTGGGATTGCCATCCACTGGTACCAGAGCCCGTTGGCTCTTCTTGTGAGGGCTGGGCAGTGTCATTTGCTGAGGAGGAGCAGGAGGGACACCCACGGTCGAAGACACCAACAGCTTCACTGCATCCTCTCTCTCCGCAGAGACATCACAGCGTGACTGTAGTTAGTGCATCTATAATTTATTATACCGATCTTTATTAATGTTACTGGTATTCAAGCACAACTTCTGGTAATTCAGTTGCTTCTTTTTTGTCTTTTTTTTCTTTTTTTCTTTTCTTTTGGTCTGATACACTCATACGGCTGCAGGTACTGCTGGCATCCTTCCTGCTTCGCCTAAAACCTGCAGTGAGCATGTTTTGGAAAGCTGTCGTCAGCTCTACTGAGTACGTTTCCTTTTTGAGGTCCTTCTCTTCAGGGAGTGGTCTTGACGAGAGGTTTCCCCGCAGGCTACCGACCCTGCTGGATTTCGTTGAGTAGAGCAGAAGAACTCTGCCACCGATGAAGCCTAAGACTTTCCAATCGTGGAGATGAAACCTTTCCACTGATGAAGTAAGGACGCAAGATTCCACTCCAGTGCTGAAATAAAACTACTATGTGCATCCAGCTTCTGTTTAACAGACCACGCTGTGTCACAGCGCCCCTTGGATCACAAAACTCCTAATTCCCTTAAAAAATGTGGCCGTGGCACGGCTCTTGCAAAGTGCTCTCTTGCTGAACCATGACTCCCTGAAAGCTGACGTCCTCCTTCCCACAGTCTCTGACCAGTGAGCTGTGGTGAGAGGATGGTCAGACCTAGATTTCTTCTCTGCTCATGGGAAGATGTATTTGCCCCGGGAGTCTCGCCGGAGCGGCACAGCTGACGGCGTAACTGTCACGTAAAACAGCCTTTAGAGCTGCAGATCTAGGAGAGGTGAAGTAAAGGCAGTCTGCATGCTATCCCCTCAAAGGACTGGCAGGAAAGTAGGCAGTATTTATCATTAAAAATATTTAGTTATTAAAAATATTTAGTTATTAAATTGAAAAGGCATTGACTCACACAACTGCATGTTTAAGGGTCAAAACTTGAAATACTTAAAAATCACAGCCATGCACTGCCTGTCTCTCCCTTCCAGGCCCTTTCCCTGTGGGGGACACCGCAGTCTGCTCCTTGGGCTGGTCCTGTCACGTGCATCTGTCCTGCCAACGAGAGCAGCAGAGCTGTCCCTCGCTGCAGTTTATTACCCTCCTGCTTTTAAAATACAGTTTCCTTTGGCTGAAGTCAGTTGGTTCTGGTGGTCTGTTCTCTTGAGCCTTCTGGTTCTGCAAGCTGCTGTGTCAAAGCAAGGCACCATCCCCCCCACTCCCTCCTGCTGGAGGTAAGGGAAGCCCATTTGCACAAGGAGCTGTGTTTTCAAATAGGAAGTGATGCTCGGGACTCAGCAAGAGGTGCAGGGAGGCTGGGACCTCACGTCTCACTAGAGTTCAAGCCCAGGCTGCCAAATGAGCACAGGGGCATTTCCAGCGCGCGTCACGCTGAGTTACGGTGACACGTATGTGCATCCTCATGCTATGAAGAGGGTTTTATTATCCTCCCTCCCTTCAGCGCATTTCAGCCCCTCATCGCTTTGTTCTTCTTCAGACAGTGCACTGGATTTCCTGTCTGGTTCGGGTTTAAAGCTCTCTGCGTGTTTCCTCTCCCCTAGGACACGAGAGTGTTGGTGGGACAAGGAGTCAGAAAGTCTAGAAACTCCCCTAAGAAATTCACAGCCTCAGAGTCAGGCAGGATTCCTAACTTGGAAAGGACTTGGGGAACTGGTGTCTCCTCGCTATCCTCCCACCTGCCCCACCACAGCAAAGGCGATCCAATATCACGTGGGTGTGCTCTATGGGAGGAATGCACAGCCACGAAAACAAACATGGTCTGGTGATTAAAGTACACGCTGAGAGAGCAGGAGGAAGAGGGGGCTGAGAAGGAAAGTGGGAGCTGGCTCCTGTTCCTGGCCATTGATCTGCTGTGTGACCTGGAGCAAATCCCATCTCCTTTCTGTGCCTGCTTTTTTCTTTTAATGTCAAGTGGGACGATGTCCCTTACCTAGTTCCCAGGCTAGGGAGAAAGGCAGACTCATTACTATTTCCCATATTACAGTTACTCTTGGCAGCCACACAGAGATCAGACCCTCTTTACTGGAACATCTACATGGTGAGAGCCCTTGTCCTGAACATTAGGCAGGCAGAGGAAGGAGCCACACCATGGTACAAAAGGGACAGAGGGTCTGGATGCTTTACCAGGAGGCTCTGCAGAAGTTGTATGCGTGACCACCCAGTCCTTTGAGAAACGCCTCCCTTCAAAGGCAGAATCATTTGCTGCCAGGGATGGATTTATGTTATTTAGTTTATTGGTGGCTTCGGGCTGTGGGACAGAAGCTAAACTGCAGAGAAAAAGCAGAAATTCTTAGAATGTCATGGCACCTGCAATGTGTTGACACCCTTATATAAGGCCTTTAAAAAGTGTTTTGACACCAATGCGAGACTATGACATGATTGTTCCTCTTCTCTGCCAGATCTAAGGTGCTTTCATGGTGTGCTGGGAAAACCTACCTGGAGTGCAGCCGTTCTCCCTTTGGAGCTACCCCTTTGCCGTTGCTGTCGGGGACGTGACAGCACGTCCAAAAATGTCTGTTTCTTACTGCAGAGCACTTATAACTGCCAGTGGATCAGACACAGCCAGGAGCCTTCTAAAATGCTGCGGCCACTACAACAAGAACGGACTGAACACATTTTAAAGGGAAACACTAGTGAGCAGGAGTGAAGGGAAGGAAAAGTATTTGCCATTTTAGAGAAAGAAAAATAGCAAGGTTTGGGTAAGAAGAATGGCTTACGGACATCACAACAAGGCTCCAAAGAGAACACCTCTGTTTATACACACACCATGGGAGGAGAAGTGTTGAAAACAGTCCCACCTCCGCTTGCATCCTCACTTGCGGGGTCATTTCTGTCAGGCTGTGGACTCGACTGCTCTTTGCAGTCTCAGGTGTTCCTCAGTTCCTCCCTGGAGGTGTTGCAAGGATGGCTCCCGCTTGCCCAAATCTGCTGGTGCATTGAAATCCCGCCTGAGTCAGAGCTGAAGCGCCAGATCAAGATCTGCAACAGCAACAGGGGAGGTCGAAAGGCAGCTGGGAGTTTCATAATGGTTAGGATAATGCTGCTGGCAAATTAGATAGCAAATACCATTGGTTTAAAGAATCAAAGGAACATGACTCTTGGTTAACAAACAAATAAATATAGAAGTAACCAGCAGAGCTACATGGGGACTAGAGGAACACACATCCCATTTGTCCCCTCTCAGAGCGTAACTTGTTGGACAATTTTGCCAAAGCTGTAGATGCTAGATTGGACATGCTGGAAGTGCAAGAGGCTTACTAGCGCCAATCTTTGTAAGAAACACCTGAGAAAGCAGGAGAAAGATGAGTGAAGGCAGAGAGGTGGGAGTGCTCAGCCCCGTGTTGATTAGCCGGTTAATCCTCCACACCTTAAACACTTCAAATATTTCATGAATGACTCCCCACACCTTTCAGGCTTGAGCTTTGCTCATCTGCACAGAGAGATGCTAATTTGATAAAGCTTGCTTTTTCATGCCTGGTGAAGAGTTACAATGGGAAAATAATATAGCTGTCTTCTGCAAGCTGAGTCGGGTACAAGGGTTTCAAAGCCATTACAGTGTTAGTCCTGTGCACCCAGCAACCAGTAACAGTTGGACAATGCTTAGGGGTCTCACTGTTATCCTCCTTGGCAAAAAACTACAGAGGACAGCTTCTTCTAGTAGTTTGAAGAAAGTCTGGAGGAGTCTGGTCCAACCTCTTGCAAGGCTGGACGGGGCAAGACTCACATGACCCAAGCTGGGTGGGAATTATCCTATTGCTAAGCAATTTGACTGCTGTCTTTACCAAAACGTACCTTTGCAGCTACAGATGAGAAACACTTTTACACAAGGCAAGCGATAGAGCGGACAGGATTCCTCTGCAGAGATGCAGCAGGTCCTTTCCCTATTAGTACGTGGGAATTGTGGTCATGATAAGTACTGGGCCCTCCAGCTGTACTGAAAGGGCACTTACTGAACGAAGCATCAGTGTCTCTGTGTGGCTTCTGCAATTATAAGTTCTCCTTAATCCATCCTCTAGCATGGATTTATGAAGCAAATGCAGTTGTACAAGTGATTCAAAGCCCCGTATCTCTCAATCTATATGCTGTGTGCGTGCTATCAGGCAGGCAGAAAGCTGTACCTTATCGTGCATTAATTTATCTCCACAATCCGAGTGAAGTCAGAAGGGACTTGGCAACAGGAGTTCATTGTTGCTTCTCTACTTATTTCATGATGTGCCCTATTGCAGAGCTCATAAATTCACAAGTGGGAACCACAGGACACAATTCCCTGCTGTAGCAAGACTGGATGACTGCAGAAGAGCATTCCTGACACCTATTTGGAATTCAAACCATTTAAAATCCCATTGACAAGAGCAGGATATTTCTTCCTAAAAATAGATGAGGGTGGGAGTTACTTCTTTGTTGTTTTGGGTGGGGTATTTTTGTTGTTATTCTGAGCTAAAAATAAGCTTTATAGAGCATTGCTTCCCTTTGGGAATGGTTGCGTTTTATTATAGTAGATGATCTGATCTTAATCTGTTACTTTCCTATTTGTGATATTTGAGAGTGAGCCTTTTCATACCAGGTCATATATGAGGGAGCATGTGCTCTGGTACATTCTGCTGTAGCTCTTAAACTAACCATCGTTCCACATGGACAAATAGGTAGAAATTACCCAGCACTGCCCTGGAGAGACCACGCCATCCCAGCAGAGAGGGGCTGCACTGAAATTGGTGAAAGAAGAACTCTTTCTCTGCATATCCAGGCTTCAAACCAGCTCCTCAAAGCCTTCAGTCCAGTTTTGTCTTCTGTATTTTTCAGTATTTATGGATTGTACACCCTGAGTTATGCAATAAGCACAACTGACTTTAAACTCAGCTGGGACCTCTGAGGACTAACGAACACTGAATTTATTAGGAACCTTTGGGCCTTTCCTTGGAGGCAGAGATGAGCTTGTCGATCGCAATCTTTAACTCTTTAACTGGAAATATTTTTTTTTTTTTTATTTGGACCCAGATCCTTGCTGCACACCCTGTCATTCCTCTCTTGGTGGGGGGCAGTATCTCATGCCATGTTCTTTTCCCAGTTAAGCACCATTCATTCACAGGGTGCTGGTCCCCAGGACTCAACAGCCCTGCCTCCGTCTGTGTGAGCAGACCAAGAACAGGAGGATGGAGAGCCTCTACTCTCCTGCCCAAGAAAGCAGCAGCAGCAGCAGCACATACATCTTGTCTTCTGCTTCGCTGTGTTTTATAGGATGACTACTCACCTCTTCCCAGCTGTAATTTAATTGCCTCTACAACCACATGAAAAATGCAAAGCGCAGAGAATCCATTCAGGGAGAAAAAACAAAGAACTAGCGATAAAGCTGGCATTTTCTAATGTATTCTTCCTCACCGAGCCTTCTGGCAGAACACTGGCCTGCGTGAACTCGGCTGCCAGCGCAGGGAAGATGTGAAAGCATTCAGATCGTGCACAACTTATCTGTTAGGCAAGCGATAAATAAATAATTAATAATTTGCAATTACCTCCTAATGCAATTTGGTTTTTAAAGAAGAGTTCAAAGCAACCTTCCTTTTTCCTAAAGTGGCTACGATACAGGCCCCAACGGGGCTGCTGAGGATTTAATTGTGGCACTAAGTAATTTATTTGATGTAGAACGTTAGGAACCGAAGTGGAGCAGGTCAGCAGAGCGAGTGTCGTATTGTCTCAAGACCTTTGCTGACATTCAGTTGTTGTGAGAAAAATTGTAAAACAAGAAGGTGACATTTTGCCTTGGAGCTCTGGACTTCGCCGGTACCCAGAGTATTAGAAGCACAAAGCTTTTGGTTTTTCTTGGTGACATAAGTTGATTTAAATTTTCAGGGACTTAACGAATCACTCCTCAGTAATTATGGTAGCACTTCAGAAGATTTCCATATCACTATATTCTTCATGATCCTCAGGGAATGAACCACAAGCTGCTTTGGTGCAGAGATGCGACACCTTTAGCGTAACTCAGATGGTAATACTTGAAATAATCGCCACACTAATTCCCTTAAACTTTATCCTATCCAGCAAG
Organism: Pedionomus torquatus; assembly: GCA_013398155.1. Taxonomy (NCBI): domain Eukaryota; kingdom Metazoa; phylum Chordata; class Aves; order Charadriiformes; family Pedionomidae; genus Pedionomus; species Pedionomus torquatus. Next base: position 17,088 of record VZRU01013122.1, read on the forward strand.
ACCCCTGTGGTACCTGCTGGAGAGTGAAGGAAAACGTCTAACGTGATTCTCCTGTGATGGATTATTTCTGGTTTCAGCTTCACAGAACGCAAGTGGTGGTCTGATTGTGCCCTTCTGGCTCTGCGTAGCTTCACAGGGTCAAATCCCATGGGCCGGGTCCACGGAGAGTGGCCTGGAGGCTGCTTCCATAACCCCAAGCAACACATTCAGGGACACAGCTGACACAACAAATCACTGCAGCCGATGCACAGAAGCAGAAAACAATGCCAGTTGCACGGGCGCGGGGCAGGGCAGGGGGTTCCACAGCCCCGGTGCAGTCCTGTGTGTGTCTGAAGTTTGACAGATTAACTTGCGTCTGCATTTTTCAGTCCTAAGGACAAATGGAACAAACTGTAGAGTAAATAAGTCTTTCTGCCTCCGTAGCCTCGTAAAAGCTTCTAGCTGCCATCAGGCATTATCCCCTGGAGAATGCAAAGATTCTGTTCATGTTAGACATCAGATTTTTTTGGTATTCACGCTTACGTGACAGAAAGCCAGAAGAGCACCAATTAAACTGGACTAATGAGAATTAGGGAAGAAACGGATGCAAAGGTGTTCTACATCATCATCTTTTAGGAAAAAATTCAGTCCTTTCTTTAGGGGCATCGCAGATCTTGAGTATTTATCAACTTGCTACAAAACCAGGCTTTCTTTGCCAGGCTTGATAGGGCTTTGAGCAACCTGGTGTGGTGGGAGGTGTCCCTGCCCAGGGCAGGGGTGGTTGGAACACGATGATCTTCAAGGTCCTTTCCAACTCTAACCATTCTATGATTACGGCTCAGTTTCTGGACTGGCTGAGGCTCCGCAGCCCCACACCCGTCCAAAATGTGAGCCAGCTGTTGCTGCTGCCTCGGACGCTTCACGCTCCAAAATGCAGGCTCTCCTCTCTGCTGTGTTAGCCTCAGCCCAGTCCATGTCCTTATCAGCCCCTTTGTCCCTTCAGTCTTCCCGTGCTTCTCCTGTGGCTGCTTTGTGGCCCAGTTTGCAGAACTATTTTTGTTAGCAAACAGTTTTCCACTCCCATGTCGCGGTGGATTAAGAGCTTGTAATTGCTGCTGCTTTAAACTCCGAGTTTAAGAGCTGGTCAAAGCAGGTTTAATCAAGACAGCAGCAGCTGCCTGTCTACAGAGAGGCTCCCAGTATCGCCAACAAGCACTGGGAGTTTTTAGGAATAAATCCCCGGTACCTGTAGGGCCGGGGGCCTTTCAGGGCAGCCTAGACGTGTGTAAACAAGTCACTGCTCCCCACACGCCTTCTTGTGGGATCCCAAGGATGCTGGGGTTTTCTTCGTACGCTTCTTCCTACAGCATAGAATCATAGAATGGTTAGAGTTGGAAAGGACCTTGAAGATCATCGTGTTCCAGCCCCCCTGACATGGGCAGGGACACCTCCCACCATACCAGGTTGCTCAAAGCCCTATCAAGCCTGGCCTTAAATATTTCCAGGGATGGGGCATCCACAACTTCCCTGGGCAGCCCGTTCCAGTG